>CM065377.1:80289774-80379774 GCA_033060915.1 Euryodendron excelsum | reverse complement strand
CTAGATTTTGACTCCAATTGCTTCAGTTCAGCAGCCACTTGAGCACACTGCTTCTCTCTCTGTTTCTTCAATCTTAAGAAGCAACCAAAGATGACTACATGGACATTTCAAACCCCAAAATGCAAAATTTTATGAATAAAAATTTCAACTAATGCTAACTGGTTGGGATATTCTAAAGAAAATACATTAATTGCAAAATTTTCCGCAAGGTATTTGTCATCATGTAAGATAGTGCAAAGATAACACAGGCATGCATCTAGGCCGCCTTCACTTACAATTTCTTTAAAAAGTTAATTACATTTTTACCCTTTCAACTATAACACTAAGTATCACTATACCTTCCTTAACTAAGAGCGTACATATTGACCCCTCAATTTTGACAATTGTAATGTGTATTAACACCGTTAAGGGAGTAGGCAAATTTAACTTCTTAGCCTTATCTAGTCAACTAGTCCCACCTCCTTCCCCTCAACAATACACACTATCTCTTCTTCCGTTCCTCTGTACCACCGTCCATGTCCCTCATAATTCCTTTCTCTTAGACTTGACCAATTCTATTATTGACCATAACACCTATGGAAGCCTCACTACCACAACGCAGTTGGTTGACCAAAAACTAGCAACATCAATGCTCCTGCAAGATGTTGGTTTTGCATACCCAACTGGGTTATTTCCCTATTACATCTCATTGTAAGAAGTAGAGATTAGATTAGTTCCACTTGGGATTTCAAGGTTGTTTTCTGCAATGCATGTTTCAATGCTACATGAAACTTTCATTGTCATTAAGAACAATAAATTATAGTTTGGATTGGGAAATGAAATGGGGTTTGATTAAGAAAATTAAAAGTAATGCAAGGAACATGAGGAGTTTTTTTGTATTAATTAGGGGTATGCAATTGAATCAATCCTGTGCCCTCTAAGTCTTAAAACTTTGAATAAATTATTAATACGTTTTCTCCCATTTTCTTTTCTGATCATGAATTCATGAACCATTACCCCCCGAAAAGTCCATTAATCTGACATTTTTTATTTTATTTTTCTAAGCATTTTGATAATCCTCAACCAGATGAGCAATGGAGGTGAACATAGAAAATTGGAGTGCATATATGGTGTAATGCATATTGGTAATAGTGATAAAATGGTTAGTGCAACTAACTTGATACAGCTGATCGTATCCGGAGAAAGTAGTTGTGAGTCAATGATGAGAAAGCCATACATAAAGAAAGAACGATGAAATCTAGAAGATATATAAAATTGAAGGGGAAAGTACAGGTGGGCGATGGTAACGGCGGTAGGTAGTATATACATGAATATATAGGTTATATAATAATAAGCAAAAATGAAATAGATGTCAGGCAAATTTTGTTCAACAAATTATTTTATCAAAATAACTTAGTCTAAAAAATCGTAAGGGCATTTTCGTTTGTAAAATATAAATTTTTGGTTTGCAGGTCACATGAATAATTACAGTTTCCTAACAGAAGGACTAAATTGGTATAATATGATAGTTGAGGGTTAATGTGTATGTTTTTTTACTTAAGGGTGATATAGTAATACTGAGTTATAGTTTAATGAGTCAAAATATTATTAACCCTTCTTTAAACTAATATGGAGTCTATTAATATATGAGTTTAATTGTAATAAACTTTAAACTATGACTCAGTATTACGAAACCCTCTTAAACTCTAAAACGTAACATATTGACCCTTAAACTATTAATTTTTGTCAATCAACACATCTATTAGTAATATATTAAATAATTTGTTAAGAAAGTAGATAAAAATTTGTCATGTGACTTGCACAAGTTCAAAAAAATATGATTTTCTACTGAAATTGACATTTTTTTTTTATAATAATTGTCTAATAACTAAAATGACCTTTGAATTGTTCCATGTTTACATACTATTTTAAAGGGCATTTTAGTCATTAAATAATTATAATAAGTGAAGATCAATTTAAGTATATAACTATACTTTTTTGAACACGTGCAAGTAACATAATAATTTTTCATCCATTTTGGTAGTAGATTGTTAATAAAAAGTGTTAATTGATACAAATTGATAGTTTAGGAGATCAATATGTTACGTTTTAGAATTTAGAGGGTTCAACGATACTGAGTTATATTTAGAGGTGTTATTGTTATTAGCCTTTGGAGAATATTTACTCCCTTTTTCTTTTACCTTTGAGAAATTTTGTTTTGGAGAAATGCATATGATTATGGTTTGTTCATTTATTATGTGAAATTGGTACGACAGTAAACTGATCTACAATTGTTTAGTCGTCTGAGGGTTATCTTTTTAAAATAAATATTTTGTAAAATCTTTGTGAAATAGGAATTATTTTTTGGCTTATAATTTGTTTATGTTTGTGGAATGTTTGCTACAGTATCTTGTATCTTACAGAAAAAATGGTGTATATTATGATAACTATGCATATGTATTGGGAAGAATTTATGCAATGATAACGAATTGTGGCATATGTGATATAGAATATTTGAAAATTTAGTAACCTACAGATTTACACCCGAAAATGATACATAGTATGAAGGATTAAATGAACCAGAAAGGCCAAAAAAAGTTACAAAATCAACTAGCTCGATTTTTTCATATATATATATATATATATATATATTAATCGAGTTGCACAAGCACCCTGTATACCCAACCCCTGGTATTTATAAAGGCCAGTCACTAGCCTTGACAAAATTGTACACTTTTGTCTAATGATGAGACCCAACATACAAATAATTTGCTAATAATAATATTCCTTTATAGCCTGTTTGAAACTTGGGAAGAGAAAGGAAGGGAAAGAAAAGGAAGAGAATAAAAAAAAAAAAAAAATTTTCTTTTCTTGTTTGGTATTGCAAAGAAAATATAAAAAAAAAGTGGAGGGAAAGAAGAGAAAGAAACAAGAGTAATTATTCAAGATAACTGTTACACCACGTCGTCATGCATATATGATGTAACGTTCAATTTAAATTGTGATACGTGTGACATTATTTATATGGCGAGAATTGTAAATTTGAAAAGTCACCATACAACTAGTATAATGGCTATAATATATCAAAAAATTTTGTTTGTTTTTACACATAACATTACATAAATAAACCGTCACACCACATAAGCATGATGAGATAGTGTGACGATCACATTGGATAATTTTTTGTGAAAGAGAGAGATTGGTTTATAAATTCCCTCCTCTTTCCTTTCCCTTATCTGTTAGGTAGAATCAAACAAGAAAATAATAGTAAATAGTGATTTTTCACTCCCTTTTCTTTTCTTTCCTTCCTTCCCTTCTCTATTAGGTAGAATTAAATAGGAAAATGACAAATTACATCCACCTCCTCAAAAGTTTCAGACTAATACAACCCACTCCCTGATATTTTAGAAATTACATTCCCCTCTTTTGAGATTTGAGGTGAGTTGCATTTTTCTTCAGATGTTAAATATTTTAACAGAATATATGTGATGTCAGCAAAAAAAAAAAAAAAAAACAAATTTATTACCTAAATTGCCCCCAATGTGCATGAAATGACATATATAGATTTTTTGTGCTTATGAAATTAATTAGTGTGTTGATTTTGAGCCTCCTTCAAATAAAAAAGAAGATGCATTACCAGTATAAGATTCTAAGATCAAATTAAGTGTCACATATGTATAAAATATCATTTTAATCAATAAATAAATTATAAGTCTTATATTTTTTAAAACTTTATATGCTATAATTAAAATCCTATATTAATTTTATAAATTTTTATACAAAAAAGTTCTAGTGAATATGAGAAAAAATGCTTTATAAAAAGTAATATCGAAATCAACAACATTGGTTAACTTATATTAAAAAGACAAAAGTTTAACTTAAGAAAATCAACTATACCAAAGTTTTTTGATCCTATATACTATAAAAAAAAAAAATCAACACACATGTGGAGAAATTTAAAAGCAAAAAAAACAAAAATGTAAAAAATCAACACACATTAATTAATTTTAAAAGCAAAAAAAATTCTTGTTATGTCATTTCATGCACACTAAGGATAATTTAGGTAATAAATTTTTTTTTTTTTTGGCATCACATATATTTTGTTAAAAAATTTAACATATGGAGGAAAATACAACTCAACTCAAATCTCAAGAGAGGGAGATGTAATTTCTAAAATCTCAAGGGGTGGTTATATTAGTTTGAAATCTCAAGAGAGATAAATGTAATTTGCTCATAGAAAAAAGATAGCATACAGTGATTTTTCATTTCTTTCCTTTTTCATTCGTTCCCAAGTTTCAAATAGGCTTTTAGAGTCCATTTGGCAAGACATTTTGGTCTAACTTTTATTTTTAGCTTATAAACAAAAAAAAATACTAATTTTTTTTGACTTTCTAATTTTTTTACTTATCTTTAGTTTATAAAAATTTAAAAATAAATTTAAATTTTTTACTTATAAGCTCAAAAAATAAAACCAAAACAATTATACCAAACTACCCTTAATTGAATGTGAGTTGCTTCCTGTAGTATTGATTTTTTAACATTGTCAGGCACTATTGAATCAGATTTATTTTTCTGTTCCTGACTTCATAATGATAGGTAGGAAAAGCACGGGAAATAAAAGACGAAGTCCAATTAACACCGACAGAAACAGGAAACAAAAATAAAATAAAAGAATGATGACCTGAAAGTTGGTCTCTATCAACAACGACACCTACAGTAACGATTAATGTGAATATATGATTTTTTTTTTTGGAAAGACTGAATGTATGATTAGTAGCACCACGCATAGTTACAAGAAACTTGTTTTGGTGGGAGAAATGTATTTTTTTAAAAAAATATTTTTAACAAAATTTATATAAAAATTTAAAAAAATAATAAAAAAATGTGAAAGAAATGTTTTGAAAACTTTCGAAAATTTTTTGAAAATGTTTGGAAAACTCTTGAGATACTTAATAAAAATTCTTGGAAAACTTAAAAGAAACGTTTGAAAAAATTTGAAATATTAGGCCTTGTTTGGTAATATATTTTGTTTTTGTTTTTTTTTAAATTTTAAAAAACAATGATTGCTTAATATTTTTTAATTTTATTTATTTACAAAATTCTAAAATAAAAAATAAAAAACATCAAAATGGGCACAACAGTAACCGACAAATGCTCGTCATCACACCACACAAAAACATACAATTAAATATGAAAATTAATAGCGTTACCAAACGGGGCATTTTATACATTTTCTCCCTTAAGTTCTAATTAAATATCTATGAAATTATTTCTATAGGTTTTTATTAACTTTTTTAAAAATTTCCGCTAAGTTTTCTAAAGGTTTTCATTAAATTTCTTAAAGGTTTTCTTTGAATTTCACAAAAGTTTCCTATAAGATTCTTATTAAGTTTTTTAAACGTTTTTTACTTTTTAATTTTTTTATATTTTTTGACTGCATTTTCCGCTTCCGTTTCTCCCCCGACGTTTCCTACTTTCGTTTTCTATTTTGATAACTACAGGCCCACATATTACTAGTGATCCAAAATAATTGCTAAGCAGTGGGCATACAATTGCTAAGTTCAATACTCTAAGAAAGTAGTTTGTCACTTTGTCCATGCATTTAAATTTTTTTTTTTTTGCAGGAAATAATCTATTTTTATGAAGAAAAAAGGATTAATTACAAGTACATCTTTGAATTATAACTTAGTATCAATTTATATTAATTAACCCCTTCTGATAGTAATATATTAACAATCGGTTAGAAGAATGAATGAAAAATTATCATCTAACTTATACATATTCATAAATTCTTTTTTATACCTTAATTATATTATATTTTTATAATAATTGTCTAATAGTTGAAATAGTTTGCTATATAGGAAGCCAAAAAACATGAGTGAGCCTTGTTACACACTTCTTAAAGGGGGAGAGTGACATGACGGCTTCAAGGAGAACGATGAGACGCCATTAGTTTGGAGCGCGAGGCGAGCAAAGCTTGCTGCAAAGGAAATAAGAAAAGGCTAAGTAGAGGGGATCCGATAACTGTTATGAATGTGGAGGAGTGGGGCATTTTGCTTGTTACTTTCCCAATGTTTAAATGAACGAATGCTGCTGGGATATGGAGTCAAGCTCCACGCAACTCATTTAAAAAGGGAAGTGATATAAAACAAAGTTAGAAGCCACAAAATCATTGGTTTATATATAGGTTAATTATTAGTACACCCCTTGAACTATAACTCAGTATCACTATATTATCCTAAATTTTAAAACGTAACAAGCCCCAATCAATAGGAAAGTAGATGAAAAATTATCATATAACTTATATATGTTTAGAAAATTTCATTTTATACTTAAGTTATATTATATTTTTGTAACAATTGTCTAATAATTAAAATACTCTTTATATTATCCATATATTTACATGTCATTTTAAGGGACATTTCAATAATTAGGCACTTATGTAATAAGAGAAAATTAATTTAGGTATAAAATTATACTTTTATTAACATTTACAAGTTAAGTAAAATTTTTTCATCCATATTCTTAACAGATTGCTAATAAAACGGATTAATTGATACAGATTGGTAGTTTATGAGATTAACTTGTTACGTTTTAGAGTTTAGGGAGACATATTGATACTGAGTTATAGTTCAGCGAGTGTGTTTGTAATTAACCAAAGAAAAAAAGAAGGTTGTCCATAGTCCATACATATAACAGAGTTTGACTCAATATCACTATATTTCTCTAAATTTTAAAACGTAACAAGTTGACCCCTTGAATTACCAATTTGTATCAATCAATCTCCTGTGTTAGTAATATATTAGTAATCGGTTAGGAGAGTATATGAAAAATTACCATATAACTTGCACATATTCAGAAATTTTCATTCCATACTTAAATTATATTATCTTTTTGTAATAATTGTTTAATAATTGAAATACCTTTTATATTATCCTTATATTTACATGTCATTTTAAGAGACATTTCAGTGATTAGGCAATTATTGTAACAAGAGAAGATCAATTTAAGTATAAAACTATACTTTTGTGAATATGTACAAGTTGAATAATAATTTTTTATCTATTTTTCTAATAAACTACTAACAAGGAGGTTGATTAATACAAATTCATAATTCAATGAGTCAACTTGTTATATTTGAAAGTTTAGAAAGTATATTGATTCTGAGTTATAGTTCAAGAGGTATATTTGTAATTAATCTTTACCATATTTATGAGTAACGTTTTACATAAACTAATTTCTCAAATTATTTTTTTATTCAAAAAATTCGAATAGAACTCACGTTAATAGATGCATATAGAACCTATAGTACCCACAAGCAAATGGGTCTGATGTACTTTTATTAGTGTGGGTTATTAAATTTTTTTATTGTTTTAAAAATAAAAAAATAAAAAAATAGAATAAGAATAATTTTATTGCCATGTATATATAGAGAGAGAGAGTTTTAAGAAAATGAATATTTTTAAATTAGAGATAATTAGTGAAGCAGAAAATAAAAAATAAAATGTATAAAATATTTACCTTTTTTTAAGATAATATATTTCCCTTATGGAAATCCAGTTTCTAAAGGGGTTTGGTTCCGAACGGTATTAAATTCCATATAATTCCAAACGCGAAAACGGAGGCCAAATTTCTCTTCAATCCTTTTCTTCCCTTTCTCGAATCCGAATTCTAGTGGGATTTGGTTCCAATTGAACCGTTGCTTATATATACGGGGGATACCAGCACTTTTACCCTAGTCTGGGTTTCTTCCTCTGCTTTAGTTTTTCTTCTTTCCATCAACCCTAAACCTGGATCCTACCCCGATCAGACCACCACTCAAGTTTTAGATCAAGCGCCTCTTAATTGAAAGAGGAGGAGGAAGAAGAAGAAGCTCTTCTCTTCGGTGGCAGATTGATGAGCCAAAACGTTCAAATTGCGAAATAGCGGTGTAAGTTCGTACCTTCGCATCCTAGTCTTTTGATACTACAATTTTTTGCGGTCGGTTGTTTCCTTTCTTATCAGAGAGTTTGTAATTTTTGATTAGTTTTTATTACCACTATAATTATTCATTGAAGATGAATATATTGTCTGAGGGAGGAGATTATTATCTGTATGTGGTCTTGGAGTTTTCTGTAGGGGAGTATAGTCATGCCTTGTATAGGATTAGTCTTTTTGATTTGATTTTGAGGTCTAAAACTGGGAGGAGAGATGGTAGGAAAAAAAAACTCAAAAAACTACCCAAACCAATACTCAAGTTGCCCTATAATCGTTTTCCCAACTGTATGGGTTTTTTCAATGTTGGGCCCAAAATTTATATCTTTGGGGGCGAGGAAAATTCCCGTAAATGGAGGAAAGAGGAATTTTCTCGGAGTTGCTATGTGTTTGATACCCACAACAACCCTTCTAATGATGTTAAAGATGGACCTCTTATGACTTCTGGGAAGTGCTCCCCTATGGCGTTGGGTCCTCTCAACGGTAAATTTTACGTTTTTAGCTATACCTTGGCTTCCCATGATCTCGAGGAATTCAATCCTGAAACCGAGTCTTGGACTGCCCTCCCACCCCCGCCTATTGCTTGTGAAGGGCTTGAGGATGGGCGCCGCGATTACATGGTAATCTCATATGCCATTGTCGAGAATAGACTTTTTCTATCAACGAATAATAAAGGCACCTATACCTTTGACGTCATCTCTCACGAATGGGAGCATTTGAACTCATTTGGTGATGGAAACTATGGTGGGTTTCCCTTTAATGATGGCGGCAAGTTCCTTGATGGTTTCTTGTATGCTTGCGAAGACCGAGACCCTGTTCGGGCCTACCATTTTGATGAGTGCAAGGGATTTTTGGAATGCCGCGTGCGTGGAGCTAGGCATCCATCTAGGTTTTTAAAGGATGAACTCGCACACAATGTGGTGCCTTTTGGGGATAGAACATTGTGCGTTGTCCGCTCTGGTTTACCTAGACATTCTGATTTACCTAGACATTTTGATTTAGAGTTTTGTGTTACTGTTGACCTGTATAAGCTTACCAGATTTAGAGTCAACAGTAGTGGAAAGGCTAAACGTCCCAAGGTTTCTACATCGTACTCAGCAAGATATATCAAGAATGATGACTTGGAGGTGCCCTTGACCATGGTATCAGGTGCCTGCTTTGTCATGTAAGCATCTTTAGTATCAAGATCGCAACTCATCATATTTAGTTCCTTGTGAAATTGAAGTACATATGTTATTTAACCTTACTCATTCATTTTCTTGTCGCTTCGTCTTTTCAGGGGTCCTGATTATGACAGAGAACTTGGAAGAGAGCTTGACAGAGATAGGGATAGAGCTGGAAAAAGCAAGAATCATTAGGCAGGAGTTCAACATAAGAGGCATGCTCATAGCAATGGCAGCCCCGGAAGGCATCTGGACTGTCCAGAGGATAGGAACATCCAAAATGACCAAAAAAGAAGAAAAAATGACAAGGAGGAGGACATATGCATGGATTGTAGAGGCGAATAAACTCCGGGCATCCCTTGGGCTGAAACATGGCATGAATGTTGTTTCTGTTAGTATGGGATAGATGTATAGGTTGGACTTCGGTTCTCAGCTATGGAAGTTGCTGGGTGGGCTTCTTGTATTCATTTGTTAGGTTTTGATGGCTCCATGAATTTGTGAAAACAGTGAGCTCCAAGTTAAGAACCAAATTTTGATTCAGTCATGTAAAATACAGGGATTGTTTTTTAGTGAATTCATGTTCGAAAGCATTTTTTGTTTAGGCAAAGAATGCACCATCATGAATTTTATGTGCTTAATCAGAATATGCCATCATAATTTTGAAATGGGTCGCCAGCTTTGTTAAAGTTGTGATTGGCAGTAGTAAACATGTTGGTTCTAATGGTCTCATCGAGGCTGGGGCTCGTAAATCCTGTTTTACATCACCACCGAGTAAAGACCAAAGAAGACCTAAACTACTGTGTTTTGAAACCCTTCTTGTCTGGACATTGCCTTGTAATTTCGTTGGATACCTAACAAATTCCTGCAATCTTGTGCTTTCCATGCATTTGCCTTCTGGAAATGTTCCTATTTCAGTACTAGCAGCGCCTCATAGGCAAATGTTTCATGGATATTGAGTGTGAATCATGTCGGAATCTTATAACTTGTTGGATCATATTTTGAGCAGTCTGGCCTTCTTTTGCTGAAGGCTGTCTTTCCAACTCTGGTTGAATAGAATAAAATAACAACTAAAAAAAAATTAAAAAAAAAAATAATGGAAGAAGATAAGAGAAAAGAAAATTTCAGTAACATAGATTAACGAAGATCAAAGCAAATCTCAGAAATCTCAACTCCATTACCTTCTATTGTTTATCTTCAAAGGTTGGCTCTATTACCTTCCATGCGGCAGGAAACAAATTGAACTTTCCTCATTTCTATGTGGTGATTCCATTGGTCTCTGAAAGAGACTCAAGACAATTTCCAATTGTTAATTAGTGGCCGCCATCAATCTTTATTGGGGATGGCCATATTATAAAGCCCACATAATTGTTAATAGCTTCTGACTTTCAAAAATATAATTGTTTGATGGAGTCTTTAAACAAACTACTCTTTTATTTGTGAGGCCTAACCATCCTTGGAGTTGGTTGTTTGAAAATATGGGTGTCTTAAAATTCCTCCTCTCTCTCTTCCTCCTCTTTCCTCTAGTTTATGCAACAAATGGTTGTTCAACTTCTGTTTGTGGCAAAAGCAGCTTCACGGTTCGATTCCCTTTCCGAATTCAAGGCCAGCAACCCCAAAACTGCGCTTACCCCGGGTTTGATCTAAGGTGCAACAATCAAGGAATAACAGTTTTAAATCTTCCTTATTCTGGAGAATTTTTCGTACGCTATATCAACTACCGTACCCAAGAAATACAGCTCTACGACCCGTCTAATTGCCTTCCAGGGCGGCTTTTGGACTTCAATCTTTCAGGGGCTCCTTTCATGGCTGCTTATTATCTGAACTACACCTTCCTCAGCTGCCCATCTGAGCTCACCAGGTCTAGGTTCACTGTCATTGATTGCCTCAGTAATTCCACAAACACGACTTTGGCAACTTCTTCAATGAACCTAGCCTCAGCAATGACCATGTGCAAGATCCTTGTTACTCTGTCAATTCCAGTCTCATGGCCGAGTCAGTACGACTCTGGTTTTTCATCAGAACTTAACTCTGATCTTCAGCTAACTTGGAATGTACCCAACTGCGCGGATTGTGAAGCACAGGGCGCTATGTGTGGGATCGACAACAATACGAGCCAACAAGTAGTATGTCTCTATGATCCCGGAACAGGTAAGAACCTCTCTCAACCTTCATTTTCATATGGGTTCATGCCAAAAGCTTGCTTAATATTCAAAAAAATTGTTGTTGAAGGCCATTGTTATTGTCTGGTTTGGTCAAGAAATTCTTTGAAGGGCCAGTGGTGGTTTAGATTTACTGGAGATCATGGTGAATGGTTGGTTAGCCTGTTTGGAACTTGGGGGAGGGGAAGGGAGGGAAGGGAAAGAGAAAAAGAAGAAAAATTAGTTTTTCTTTTGTGTTTGATTTCGTAAAGAAAATAAAGAAAAAATGGAATGAAAGAAAAGAGAGAGAGTGTGTGTGCACCTTTTTTCTCTCCTTTTTTCTTCTCGTTCCTTTCACTTGCCCTCCTAGGTAAAATCAAATTAGAAAAGAGAGAATTTATAAAATTTTCCCTTGTCTTCCTTTCCGTTCCCTCCCCTCCCCTAAGTTCCAAACAGGCTGTTAGCAAATGTCAGTTGTACAGTGACAGAATAGAAGACAGTACATAACAATCTAAAAGATCTATTTAGCGTAATTGACTAAACTACATATGACAGTACACATGTTTATATATTCATGTGTAGGCATTAGAATGTAAAACAGGCTCGACTAACATAAACAAGTCAACTGATTGAATTCCTTGTGGCATTGGAATTATGAAGTCATACACCTGATTTAGAAAGGCTTAATGAGATGCTTGCCATATTTAATTAAATTTGACTTCCCAACAACGTCATGCTGTTTTTCCCTTTTTAACTTCAGTTCTACAAGACAATTTGTCAATACTCGTTCTATTTTAGCGCCTTGTGCTGTTTTAGACTATTTCAGCTTATTCTAACCTGTGGAACTATTCCAGTTTTCCCTTGAGAGGGAGGGTTTTGAACACATTTATTAATCTCATTGACAGGCAAGGCCGATGGTCTTCGAGCGTTCAGGATCATCTCCTTCTCGATTGCTATCCCAGCCATAACGTGTGCATTTTGTATTGCATTTTGCATATGCTTCATCCACGGAGGTCAACGCCGTGGTGGCACCAATGCCACGCAGCAAAACTTGGACCCAGCTGCAGTAACACCACAGGCGCCACCCGACAGTCAGCTAGCAGGGCTAGATGAAACAACCATTGAATCCTACACGAAAGTGGTCCTTGGTGAAAGCCGGCGTCTTCCAGTTGGGCCGAACGATGGCACTTGCCCAATATGCTTGTCAGAGTATCGTGCTGAAGAGACAGTCAGATGTATACCCAAGTGCAAACACTGCTTTCACGCTGATTGCATTGACGAGTGGCTTCGCATGAACAGTACATGCCCAGTTTGCCGGAATTCCCCATCCCCTGATCTTGTTAATTCGCAACATGTTTAATGTTTTGACAACCTTTGATGTAAAATGCACAGTTAGCAAGCAGCATTGTGACAACTTTTTCTACTATGAAGGTAGTAATGCACCATTATTTTCATTGACAAAGTAATAGAAATTTGCAATTCCACAACATGAGCTAGTAATCACCATGGGAAACCAACAGACATAAATATACATATAGCTCATATTAAAGAAATTGTGGCAATAAAAATTATTCCACGATCAACCAAAGTAGAGTCGGGAGTTGTCTCAAGCTGAGTCTATTATATTAACAGAAGTGAAAGCAAAGATCTATAAGTGTAATGTTACATTCATTATGACAAATAAAACATGCTTCTTACCGGATGCCCCAGGGCACCCATTAGCAAAAGCGGTCTTAGTTTTTACCCACTGTTAAGAAATTGTTACAACAATTGAATACTGGATTGAGAGACAATCAAATGGAAGCATACTATAAGCCATGTCATTTCTTCGCAAGCAGCTTCTTTGGAAGCATCTCCAAAGGTGTGGTTTTGAGCAGGAAAAGCCTGGCAGCACGCTCTTGCAATGTACCCCCACATTTCAATCCACATGATTGCAGCTCAGATTTTAACCTTTCCATGCCAAGAGCCTATGATTATAAACAGAAAATTTCAAAATGTCATTTTTTTTTAATGCTGCGAAAGTAGAGGGCCTATGCTAGCTTTATAACAGAACTGAGATAAGACATCATAATTATAATGGTGACAAGGTAATTATTTGTGCAATCTGACATGTTAAATTTAGTTGCAAATTTATAATTTCAAGAAACCGGAGATAAGCACATTATTAAAAACACACATTATGGTTGAAGTACAGACTTTAGGTTCAACTAACAGATGATAACCTTCCTGTTTAACAGAATCCAGTGCAATTGACAACTACATGAAAAAATCAATCACGTGGTTGTTTAAGGATCGACATAAATATTACAAACCATACATTTCAAAGTTGAAATCAGCTACATTACTATAAGTTATTAGTTTAGAATAGGAAGTTTTTACATTTTTTTTTTTTTTTTTTGTAGATTAAAAATGGTGAGAGGGGACAACTGATGATAGCAACCTCCCTATACGTGACCATAGGAGCTTCCAACCACCATGAAATGTCCGGTTTGAGCCATAGCTATTGCCCGAGAGGGCGAGCCCGTCACCAAAGCACCACCAAAGACCAAGTGAACAAGCAGGCAGCCCAGCAGGGTCAGTAAACAGGGGCGTCAGCACGCATTGAACCCGTGACCTCCTGGCTACCACTTTAGTTTACAATAGGAAGCTAAAATATGTAGAAAGATGATTCCCTTCTGATTCTGATGCTGCTAAAATTAATACTACAAGAGACTACTTTCTACATCCTGGCCATTGCATACCTCATGGGATGGAAAAATTTGCAACAGAGACTTGAATAGCTGTCCTAACAACAGCAAAACTCAAAGAAAAAATAATGAAACATAAAATGAAAGAGAACAGACCAGTGCGAGGGTTGGGTGGTAGTACCAAAAGGCAAAGTCAAATAGAAGTGTGTTTTGTGGATACACTTTTCACTGTGAAAGCCTTCGAAAGGAAAGTTGAAAATAAAGGCATGGGAAGTCCAGAGCTTGGACATTCAACACAAACATGCTTTCAGAAAAAAGTTTTGGGAAATAAGTTGGATATTGCACCATTTGATAAAGAAAAAATAAAATTAAAAAGCTATGTGGTAAAAAAAACCCCAATAACAATGCATTATTTTATCTATGAAAAAACAGTGAAGGATGCACAGGCTGCAAATTTTGATAAAGAAATATGAGAGAGAACAGCATTTTGCTCTCCAACGCGATGATATTCACTCAACGCACCCCCCTTCCCCTTCCCCAAACAAACCCAACAAAAAATTTAAAAAATAGTAATGAGACAAACACTTTTGCAAATAAAAAGAAAAGAAGACAAAAGAACATACCAAATATGATCACATCATCAAAGAAAAAACATCTATAAGGGTTTTTCTTGAAAGCAATCAAGTTTTATCTAGTTGAAAGATAACTGTTGAAAGAGGAGTGACATGGCTCGTGATAGAAAGGTTTCTTGAAAGAGATCAATTTACTTGGAGCACAGATAGAAAGTCCGTGGCATGGACAAAAAAATCAGTCATCACAAGCATACCTCCAACTCTGCTGCTGAATTGAAGTCATCAAAATTCAGTGGCTTCACCACATCTGAGACATCCATGCTCGTTACCACAGTTTCTTCATGAGCCACTCTGCATTCCAAGTTAAGGCTGACTTCTGCATCAGTAGTTCCACATTCCAAAGCACTCTCATATCCAAAGCAAGAGATATTTAGTGGTTGACCAACTATTCCCTCCAGATTGCCAGACTCAGGTCCATTGGATTCTTGCTTCTCAGCCTTAAAAGATTCAGTTCCAGAAACAACTGCTTCTTCTGAGAAAGATATGTCACCATTCCTTACCGTCCTTTCTCCATGAGTCTCTAATGCTGGTTCACCAGCATCATTGTTTTCACTGCCAACCATGCCTGCATCAGAACTTTCACCAGAAAATGAACTCCCTCTTATAGCAGTCTCCTCTTCCTCAGAACCACTCTCAGAAGAAACTCCACCAGAAGATTCTCCAGCCAGTTTCTGACCAGTAACAGAACCCGAACTACCCTCTGCCTCCTTATTTGAGTCTGACTGGTTCCCATTGTCTAGAATAACAGATTTATCATTTTCCTCCTCTTCATAGTCATCGCTATCATCTTCATCGTCGCTATCACTGTCACCCACTTTTCTCTTTCCCATCCTAACCAAATCAACAAATCAAACAATCAAAAAATGAACAAATCATATGCAAAATAATTGCCTTTATAAAGTTGCAGTTGCATTTCTCTGATATTGCATTGTTGCATTTTCTCATATTGCATTATGGCTTCAATTCTGCTTCTGATAAAGAAAAAAATCAACTTAACTAAGCTAAATAGTTGAATTAGGCATATTAATGGAGCTTTCGGGATCCTTTGCTATTTCTATTTTTTAAAGGAAAGTATTAACACTCAAGTTGTGGTTTTGGTTTCTTTTCTTATCTGCCATTTCTCTGGTAGTAAACAAAGACTTATTCTCCTATTTAACTAAAATTACCTTAATTCATCCATTTCTCTATAAGATAAGTAAAACAACATATTTCACTCAAATTTCCTGATAACAAGATATATTCACTCATATCCCAGAACCAATGTTGAAAAAGATTCATCATGTCCCTTCAAATTAGAGAAATATCTACGGATTTGTATTTTTTCCCACACAACAAACAACACCCAGAGAAATCAAACCAGGAATAACGTCAATAATAATGAAGTCAAGTGACTTACCATATCTTCAATCTCTTCCCATCCGATCCACTCACCCCACCCGCTGCGATCTTCCTCTTTGAACTCACATAACTCCTAATCGCTTCCCTCACCGACTTCTCAACCACCTCCATGCACTTAGCCGAGTCCTCCCTATACTTTTCCACATACTTCTCCGCATCTCCCGACCTTCCTCCCTTCTTGGCGGCCGCATTCGCCTTCTTCTTGATAAATTCCTCGGCAACTTTCTCCAGCCTCCGATCCTCTGCCTCGGCCCGCCACTCCTCCAGCTTCTTCTCGGCGTTCACGTGGCGCAGCCGCCGCCCGCTCATGTCCCGGCAGGCGTCGAAGTTGTTGGTCTTCTTCTGGCCGGCCTTCGTGGCGGCGCCACGGAGAAGCGACCCAAACCCGCCCTTACCACCGCGGAGGCGGAGGAGGAGGTGAAGCACCGGAGGCCAATTGTTCCCATCGGAGGGGTGGAGGAGGGATGAGTCTTCAAGTTGTTTTGTGCCGGTTACGAGTCGCTGTTCGTCAATCGGAACGCCGGTGATTTCACGAATACGACCCTTTATAGAGAGGACTGGTATCGATGGAGATGTGAAATTTAGGGCTCTGTGTTTGCCGTCAAAGAGTTTGACGTAGACTTGGTACATCTCCTCCGTCATCGAGTGAAGCTCTTTCTCTTTCTCTTTCTATGTGTATGTATATTACTGTATATATAGTCTCTCACAACCTCTCTCTGACTGAAACAAAGATCAGATCAGATCAGATCAGAGGAGAGAGCTAAAAAGGACTACGCAATCTTCCTCCTCTGATATATATAAGCCCTAGAGTCCGTAGGACGGTGAAAGATTTGGGTTTCACCGATCCGGTTCGGGTCAGAAATAAAAACAAAATTGAAAAATAAACAAACAATATTGTCTATTCAGCCAATCTACAACAAAATTTCATATAACCTCTTTTTTTTTTTTTTTTTTTTTTTAACATTAACCCTGTTGCTTCTTTATTTTATTCTCAAAATCCCATTTCTCAATAAAAGTGAGTTGGGAGGTAGAAGAATTATTATGCGCTACAGTTTAGCTAAATTTGTACGTAAGAAAATTTTACAAAATCAAAGAAAACATAGTCAAAACTTTTTCATTTTTTTAATGGTTTGATAAAAATGAAAAAGAAAACAAGAATTATACTCCAATTATCCTTTCCATTTCATTTTTTGGATTTTTTTCCTTTTCTAAAGTATCTCCTAATAACTATTTACTTTTATAAAATAATTTCCAAAATATATTTTTAAGTTAGATGGAAATGCATTTATTAAGGTGGCAAATGGATGAATAATTTACTTTCATGGTGTAATATGATGAAAACATAAAAATTATTAGATATTAGTTTTTAGTTTATAAATGTATAAATCAGTTTTTAAACTAATTTTTTTCTTTTTTTTACTAGAATTTAGGTCTAATTTTCAGTTAAAAAAAAGTCAAAGGCTTAAGCTAAAAAGCACCCAAAAAAAGGTTAAAAAATTAGTAAAAAAATAATTAAAGTCGGTAGAAAAATTTATCCAATTCATATCCGGATCCGCATAAGAAAAAAATAAACCCGGAGGCAGTCTTTTGATTCGGTGACAAAACGAATACCAGAAGCCGTTATATTGCCTTTACCTTGCAGCAGCGAACAACTCTCTCTCTCTCTGTCTCTGTCTCTCTCTCTCATACGACTCTTCAGTACCCTCTCTCTCGCTCTCTCTCTACACACTGCAGCACCAAATTATCATTAGAAGTTTAGAAACTGGGAGGTGTAAGACCAACAGATGAAGAACAACAATGTGGCGGATAGGGGGTCGGACCTTGTCGCCCAACCTCCCGAGATGGGTCTGCCAGAACTGTCCCTTCAACCCCTGCATCGTCGGTGTAGATTCTTACGCCGACAAGTTCTTGAACAATTCCTGCTTTCGCTCCGGTCACTCTCTGTCTCTCTCTGTGTATATATATATATGTTTCGAATGGTTAATTAATATACGTCTTATCACAAATTTGATGTCTTATCTGCCTATTTAGAATTGTTGAATTGAATTTGTTTCGTGTTGGCACAAATTTGTATAAGAGAGTTGTGTTGGGTAACTTGGGTTCCAAATTAAACGGTGCAATTTGTTTAATGCAGCAGACGCTGAAACCTACTTGAGTTTACACATGAGCTGAATTAATTTAATGGTTTTACCTCCTCTACGTGTGTATGGAATTTCCAGTTATACCTGTGGTAGATCATTTGATTTTACACTAGCTGCTTGCTTGCCTACATATATATGTTTTAAGGATCTATAATTGTATAGTGTTTTGTCTTAATTTTCTAGTATTCACTTTGATTTCATAGGGCTAAGGTTGTGTTCTTAGACACATTTATAGATTTTTGTTTAATTCAGTTATGTGCAGACAGATTTGAGTTCATGTACAAGCTGGGTTTTTGTTTATAAATTGATCACTTCACTGGTTTTAGATAATTTGTTTGTTATGTTTGTGTCTGATGTGAGCATACTTTTGTACGTTTAAGTTTTATTTGACCTACTGTCAAGATATGATTATTTTGTTAGGGAATTAGATGTTACTTCTCTACTTAAACTTCAATTACGTTTTGGGATAAATCGTGCAGGAATGCAGGGTACTGCAATCCATGGTGCTGGCAGTATGTTAGGGTCAACACATATGGACCATTCATTTGTTGTATTGCCAAAGCAAAGAAATCAGGTGCCTGCCGGGGGTACCTCCTCGTCCTCGTGGTGGAGGGGTGCTGCCTGATACAAGCCAGTCTGGGAAGACAATGGAAGAATCATTCGTGGTGTTGCCTCCACCGGCTGCTTCTGTGTACAAGAGTGTCTCTACATCTAATGAAAGGGGACCCCATTTGCCATCGCCCGAGGGTGGCATGACTGCTCCTATGCAGCCAAACAATTCTGGGTTTCACTCGACCATAACGATCCTGAAGCGTGCATTTGATATTGCCATGACCCCGACACATAAGTAAAATCATCTTCTTGATTGCAAAGGAACTTCAACATGGATTACAATTTGGTTCATTCAGAGTTTACTGTCGAAAAATTTATAGTTCCTTATTGTCATCTGTTGTTAGGTTGGAAAGTTGGTGTCTAAGATCATAATATATTGTTTTCTTTCCCTTTTAGGTTGAGCAACCTTTATACCTAGAATGCATGAGGGTGTTATCTGATAAACTGGATAAGGAGGTTGAGGATGTGAACAGAGACAACGTTTGGAGGGGGAGTCTGGAAATGTTCTTAGTGAGGCTGATTTTCTTAAGGAAAAACTAAAGCTGCATTAATTTAATTGGTAACCAGTTCCCGGGCATATGCAGCTTTTTCCATTCATAAAATTGATGAATAAATATATTAACAAATGTTTTTGACTTCTAACTGTATTAGATGTATGGACAACCTTATTTTTTCGTTTTTTTCCTTCATAAAAACAGTTTATTTCCTACAAAAAATTGTAGATCCATGGACAAACTACTTTTGGGGAGTATGGAATTTAGAAATTGCATGATCACTGTTGAGCAATTTTTTTGGATCAGTAGTTAGTATGAGGGGAAAATATTTACATATTCATAATAATTATCACTGTAGTTGTTGTTGTTGATAGAGACCAATTTTTAGGTAATCATTCCTTCATGCCTTTATTTTATTTTGTTTTGTTTTGTGTTTCTTTCAGTGTTAATTTGACTCTTTTTTTTTCTTTCCTTTTTCTCCCTATTATTATGGTCAGCATAACAGGGCGTAAAGTATTTAAAATTTCAATACTTCTGGTAGCACTTCACCTTCGTTGGCAAATTATTTTGGCCAATGCTGGCTACTATGCACCATTAGATAGATGTGTACAATTTTTTCAAGGCTAGTGATTGGCCTTTATAAATATATTAACTGATTTCATATCGTTAAAAGAAATGGAAGTGAAGGAGGCCTAGATGCACACCTATGTGTTATCTTTGCTCAATCTTACAAGGTGAGAAATCCCTTGTGGATTATTTTGGACAGATCACACATGCAATTAATGTATTTTCTTCTGAATATGCCTACCAGCTAGTATTAGTTGAAATTTCATACAGAAAAAATTGCATTTTGGGGTTTGCAATGTTTATATAGTCATCTTTGGTTGCTATTTAAGGTTGAAGAAGAAGAACGAAAACTTGAAGCAGCAATTGAAGAAACAGAAAAGCGTTATGCTCAAGTGATTGCCGAACTGAAGGAATTGGAGTTAAAATCTAGCCACTTTAACGCTCCGTTTGGAACTCAAATTTTTTATAAGAAAATGAAGAGGTGAAAAAAAATAGAACAAAATGAAAGAGTAATTTTGTTATATTTTTCATTACGTTTTTCTTTTCCTTTACTTTTTTAACAAAAAATTCGAATTCCAAACAAAGCGTAAAGAGTTAGAGGAGCGGTGAGTTTCTTCATGTAATATTGTTTTGTAAAGTGACATAAATATCTGAATGGCTTCTGATGATTATTAAACTATTAAAATGGCTATTAAAAGCCCATGATTCTGTTTATAAAGTTCATTTATTTGAAACATGCTATTTATATGATACATACTTTATCAAAATCCTTGCTTGCTAATTCTTTCCTTTTGCTTTCAAACTTCATGTGTTTCAGGTATTGGCATGAGTTCAATAATTGTCAGTTTCAATTAATTTCACATCAGGTGTGTTGCTGTTAACCCTTTTCTTTAGGTTTTTGTTTTCATCCAGTTATTACACAAATATACCTTATTCTGGAGTTTGGAGTTTTGTCAGTTGTGGATGAATTCTGCTTGAGTGCCACTGTATGTGCTTGTCTTAAATTGGTATTCTGCAAATCCTTTCGTGTGGCTGTTAACATTGAAGGGGAAGGTGGTTTTGTTTCGCCCTTTATTTATTTATTTATATATATTTTTTGTGGGGTGGGGGATGATGGTTTTAGTGCTCATGAATTGCGGATATATATTAATTTTTCATAAAATTGCCATTTGAGAAGAATCTTTTTTTACGTTGTCTACAAAGGACACATTGCTACCAACTCGTTACGCCTTGATGTGGTAATCCTAGCCAGGTGTCATTCTCATCCATCAACCATTTTGAATGTCTTCATTGGAGATTTTTACTTCCAAATTTGGAGTAATTTTCAAAAGCCATATTGCTCTGCTTCTTATTTGAAAATGTTTTCTGCCTTGCCAAGACTTGCCTTTGAAATCTTAACTTGGTTTTTTGGTTAACAGGAAGAGAGAGACGTAATTTTGGCCGAAATTGAAGTTTCACAAGCACATTTAGAGTTGTTGAAGCGAACTAATGTGCTCAATGATGCCTTCCCTATGTGGTTTGATGGAGAATTTGAAACCATCAACCACTTCCGATTGGGAAGACTTCCTAAAATTCTGGTATGAAAACTGGGGAACTTACTTGGAGATTGTCTTTGGATGGGTCAACTTAATGTCTCCGCTAGTGTCCCTGCATAAAATAAACAGAAGTGTTTGGAAGTCAGGAAAATGTATTTGTGTGACACCAGTCGGATCTTTTTTGTTTTTTTGGTCTTGCCTTTGTGATACTCTGGATTAAAAGTAAAGTTGAGATCTGCCTCTTTCTCTATGCCATGTGCTTATGCAAGAAAAGTACATTGTGTCTCATTTCGTATAACATTCTTGGAGCAGTTGACTTGGGGCAGGTTTGATGGTGACACCCTACACAAATGTTGTGCTTTGTTAGACAAAATCAAGTATCTAATCTGTAAATTTTGGGTTGATGTGTAGGATTCCTTATTGGATGATATTTTACCAACATATAGTTCTGTGCATTTATTTGTCAAACAAATGAGAGATGATGTTTCTCATGACATGGCAGAGAGGATTGCTTCTTATCATACATATCCAATTCTTAATAAAGATCCAAAATTTTGATACCTTGTTTTACCTTTGTGGCAATATATTGATTACAATATTTTCCATGTTTTGGAAATGCTTAGGTTGAGTGGGATGAAATAAATGCCTCTTGGGGCCAAGCTTGTCTTCTTCTCCACACAATGGCTCAATATTTTTGCCCAAAATTCCCGTATCCTTTTTCTTGGAATTTTGTACATTTGTTGTGTTTGTCTTATAAATTTTTTTCCCTTCTATTTAAGTAGTTCTGTCAGCCAACTGAATAGAACAGTATATATTTTTTCAACTTTGTAGCAAGGTATGTATACTTGTACGCATGATGCTGAGTAACATAGGCCTAGACACTTGAGTATGCCACCAGTGACCTGGATGATTTTGCACTAATAAAAGTTAATAACCAAAAACTAGTGTCCATTGTTCTGTAAATTAATACTTCTTTCCTTTAGCTTGCTAGAATTCTTTTAAGTTGAGTAGTTATGGAAAAAGAGTGAGACCTTAACTTGAGGGTCTTATGAGGTAATACATTACCAACCTTGTTGCTTCCCTATTTACAAATACAGCCTAACTGGTCTTTAGGTTGAAACTTGCACCAAAAGCTTAATTACTGTTCGCAATCGCTCATAAGAAGCCTTCTATGAAATATAGAATTGATTATTAGGGACAACTGAGGTTATCAATTTATGTTGTTATTAGTACTCAGAAAGTATCAACTCTATGGTTTCTTTCTTTCTTTCGTTCTTCTTCTTCTTCTTTTTTTATCTTTTAAATCCATATTTAGATTGTATGGCTTCTTGTCAGTAATTCCCGCAACGTTCTAGTTATGCAAGGACTGGGCTAGCAATACTAATCAGCTGATCACTGCTGGATTCTGTTGACAGGAAGGTTTGTGAGTTACACAATTGTGGACTTGGCAAGTCAGCTGTGCTTAGAAATTTACATGGAATCTGTTGGATAAAATACTGACTGTGTTGTATAAAGTTTTCCATATAATCTGTAGCCACAATAAAATGAAATGAAACATAGTAATATTAATGTCATGTAATCATCATAAGGTGAAATCAACAACATTGAATAACGTGTGTGAAATAATGTAATATTATAGATTCAACAAGTCTTATATAATGAAATAATAAAAAATATGCGATGCATGAGAGATCAAGTCGAGTGTTAAACACTCTTGGCTTAAGACAGATTCGTCCCCCACACAGGTGCTCATGAGATGAACGGACGTCTATCTCCAGGATAAAATGATCACAATCTTGAATAAGTAGCACTACAATAATCAAGATTCAGCGAATCAACCTTTTGATTTTACTCTCTCAATGTATGGAATGTATGCATCATGTATGATATAAAAACAAAGAGGAATTTCTGTCTAATTCTACACAGAATTATGACATTTAATTCCACACAGAAACCTACAACGTTTCTGATAAAATCAACATGATATGAAATTGAATACACTGCATTTTCTACACAAAAAAACCGCAGTCATTCTGTAGAATTTCAACACTGAAATTAACTACAAAACACAGAAGAAAGTGATAGAATTTCCACTGAAATTCATCACATAGAATATATAAAATCACGATCAGTAAAATAATAAATTAACCGGATGAAACCTGGATAGAAATTCGATACGAATTTCTGAGGCAGAAACGAACACGAGAAATGTCGGATTGAACAGTCAGATTCTGTCTGGGAACAGTCGTCGGAATCTGGACAGTACGTCGCCGGAGATTCACCGCTGAAATCCGCCGGAGTCTGGGCACGTCGTCGGAGGCCGAGAAAGAGAGAGAGAGACGAAAAAACTCTATATCAGACGCCCTCCTGTTCGGAGGGGGATTCTTTCTATATATAGAAAGAATCGCACCCCTTCGAAACGGTGCCAGCCAAACGCACCCTTAGGAAAGGACGCAACCGTTAGAATTTAAATTCTGAACCGGTTCGGTTCAACCCGGTTCACTCTAATATGGTTTAACCCGCGTCCAAAAATATTAAACCGGCCCAAGCTAATTTAATATTAATTAATTTAATCGCACCCGCACCCGCACCTGCACCCGAGCCGAGCCGAGCCAGCCGGACGGACGGGCGGGCGGCGGCGGCGGCGGCGCGCGCGTGTGGTTTATTGGGTCAACCCATGGGTTGCATAGGTCCTCTCCCTTTCACAAAAGTGGGGTGCCCCTTGGGGCCCAAACCTATCTTTAAACTTAGCCTTTATATGCCCATCACTTTTCCCATAGAAAATCAATGTGGGACAAGCCTTTAGTTCCACCCATAAACCATACTTATGGTACCTACTTTGGAGACCATTATCTCATTCAAACCTCCATGGATTTGAGCAAGTAAATGCTTGTTCTTCATCTCCTTATGGAGGAGAACACAAAGCATCTTGGACCCACTAAAACGGACATGTGGGTCCCACCTTAACAATGGCTCAAAGTTGGTGTTTACACCAAATATTCCAACAATCCCCCACATGAATGAGATTGGCTGTCAAACAATGCACAAAGAAATGCAAATGCAAATATGTATACGAGAGAGAGTAAAGCGGAAAGTTGCCGCATCAGGAAAGGTGGCTTTTGGCTTTGAACCTTCCTTAGTGAAATACTATCGGGTTTATTGGCTGACCAGTGAACATAATGTCTTGAACTGTTCTGCCGTTTGTATAAACCGAGACAATAGTACTCACACAGGGTCCTTCCCTATCTAAGGTTGTTCTCCGTTGTGTTCGTTTTGGCCATGAACTATCCTGTTTCATGAGTGCTCTAGAGAATTGAAGCCTATACAATTCTCATGGAAGCGGCCCCCATCACACTCATATAGGTGATTTTTCTTATAGAGTGAGCAGACGTACATACTCCACTTGGTATCCAAGTAATAAGAATCATTAAAAGCATAGGCTTATTAATATGAGTATCCTGCCATACTCGTTCAATATTAAAAGCTGTAGCTTATCCTTACACTATTCAGGTAATCAATATTTCACCATAGAATTAGGCAGCGGAACAATGTCCTCCCATTGATTTATACTAAGTCGACCTTAATTCTGTTGTCCCGTTGAACCTAGATCTTGGGATCTCCAGTCAACTAGGTTGGGTTGCCATTAAGGTAACTTTTAAGATAATCGGCTTTAAATACCTAATCCCCTCGATGAATAAATTTCGATCTCTTACCAGGCCTGATAGTAAGATGATCTCTCACTATCCTTTGATTAAATTATTAATCATTGAATAGTATATTCCTGCGAGTAATGACCTTTAATCGACTTGTTTGTCGTATTTTGTCATTATCAGGAATTCTCTGAGTCTTAAGACATTTAAGAAATCACGTGATACCTCTTCTCTAGCTTTTGATTCCTGCGCAGAATCTAGCTGTTTATTTTCATTGCGAGAATTTCCTAAGAAATTAGAGCACTTCTTGTAAGACTTATCCATTTAAAGATTTAGCGTCTCCTGATTCATAAATCTAGTTTTCACGTTGTACCCTCTCTAGTACTTCTAGATGTATATGTAATCAGAACTCATTTGTAGCACAAGGCTATCACCTTCCAGTGGTTTGACCCTGGGTTTGAATAAAATACTTTATTCCCGCCAAGATATGTATACCCTTGTCACTTGCGTGAACTCATATCACGAAGTCACAACTACCGAGATTAGATCTCGTCACATATCTAAATATTTGAGTTTCGACTCTATTCCTTGAATCATTTAGATAACCTTTCTAGATCTATCAAGTAGATCGTCTGTTATCCATTTAGCTTACTTCTATGTAAACTATTATGGTTCAGTTATAACGACACTTCGTACATCTCTTTACTTTACTTTACTTTACTAAAGTTATCGAGGCTGCACTTAGTTCATTTTCTCTTGAGGTTTCACCTCTGACTTTAAAAGTTAGAAACATTCGGATCAGTCATTATTTCCTTTATGTGTCTAGAACTATTCTTCCTTCCAACCATAGACTTTGAGTCTTGGAACTCTTGCTTATTCAAGAAGTCGTCAAGACTTTTAGTATGAAAAGCAAATGCACAAGGAAGTCCATTCTTAAAGAATGTCCCACTCCTAGATTTAGAAAATATTCTCTTGAATGAATCTAGAGTCTTAAACGAATTATCGTCTACTACAGCATTCACATGCACAACTGTGTTCAAGTAAACCAAGGAATACACCCTCACACCGTTTAATAATCTAGATTACAGATAACCCGATCTATAATTCCGTCGGTGTTAACACAGTGTTCTGTGGGGTATCCTAATGAGAACGTGAGTTGGAGAAACCAAAGGTTCCCCCCACATTTCTTGGATTATCCAGAATTAACAAAGTAGTACACATCAACTCAATTAAGAGTTGGATTCCCTTTTTCCAGCACTCAAGTTACTAAAACAACTAGGTATTTATATATAGGCGAATCTGGATGTTAAGCTACTGAAGCTACATCATCACAATGTTCAATACCTTTACATTCGTTCTCAACCTCATTTGAACATTATAACATGTGCGTTGAATACATTAATTATACTATTCCAGTATTACCACTAACTATGTGGAAAAGTATACTCTCGGATGGTAACTTTCTTAATTTCATTATATTTCAAAGAACATTATGAAATACAATCAATATAACATAAAAGTTAGCTGTGTCATTACTATCACCAACACAGATATGCACATATACATATATGGTCACAAAAAGTGTTCCAAGTTGGCAATTAAATAAGTTAAGCAACTAAACAGGTTATACTAAAACACATGAACAATACTAAACCCTAACACGAAACTAGTAAGAAATAGACGATCCTCCTGAAGAAGAGCTCTCAATCACTACCAACACAGGATCAAGCGTCCTCTTCCGCGCACGCTCGAGGGTGTTTGGCCGATAAGGAGAGTTCACCTCATGAGAACCCTCAGGTTGTGCTAGAAGCCTCAACCTCTGGAAATAAGCGGGACACGGAACACTCTTACGAGCAGTGCATCGAATCTTTCCATAGTAGTTTCGATAGCGACTCGGTCCTGCCTCATTCGGTCCAATCACCTGTCCCTGCGGAATAGGCAATGCCACTGGTCTAGGAAGAACAACGTCCTCTGGACCATGGAGATGATACATCGTGTGTAACACAGGAGGATTTGCTGGTTGTGCAGGATCCTCTGACCCATCCTTACCAAACCAGTTCTGACCCACCTCTTCCCAAATATCCATCATGTGATCTGCAAACAATGGGTAATATTCTTATGATTAGAAATCATAGAATAACACATTTTAATTTCATACAAGAAATTAAATACTCTAGCAATTAAATTTGCTAGTCCACACAGTATCATATGCTCATATTCTTTAAGGTTAAAAACCTTAGAATAACACCATTTTAATTTCTCAAAAGAAATTAAAACTCTAGCAATTAAATTGCTTTATCACAAAATCATGCTTTCAAAAAAAAAAAACACATAAGCATGGCAAGACAATTAACATGTAGCATCTAAGATACATAAAGATGTACCGCTACAATTATATCATGCTAAACATGCAACGGAAATAGAACTTTAACTAATTAACAACCTATGCAAGTTAAGTTCATCACGACATAAGGATCCATGTCAAATGTTATGCATTACGAAACTCAAGTTTCTAGATTTATAACAAGTTCATTTCAGGGATGAACAATCGCTTTCTAAGTGGCAAATAAAATTAATTTTAGTGCCTTAGAATATGAAACCTTTATGTTCGTATCAAATCTGAATTCACACATCATTATGAACACCACACAACTACATGCCATTTCACATTAATACTACACATGGAAAACATATACAGGGAGAAACAACGATAATCTGATCTCGTATTCATTGGCACCTGATCTCGTGGATGATTAGAAACTAACCATTGAAGTGTACTTTTATGTATGTTTGGCATCTGAGTTATTTAGCCCATTCATCCTCTCCACTTCTGTTATTTTGTTTTGCCTATTGAATTTTTACCTGATGCAAGTTTTCGTAAGTTTGGTCCTGTGAACTTGTTTTAGAGCACTCAGCGACGACAAAGCAATGACATTGTTCTTTTTTTTTTTTTATTAGTAAATAAATAAATGCATAAATCAAAAATCTGGAGAACACAGCTCTGGACATATCCAAGAGCGAACTCAAAAGGCTATGAAACCATTACAAGCAATTACAGCCCAACACTAAAAAGCTAGCCCAAAAAAAGAAAACAAAAAAAAAAATAGCGAACTCAAAAGGCTATGAAGCCATTACAAGAAATTACAGCCCAACACTAAAAAGCTAGCCCAAAAAAAGAAAACAAAAAAAAATAGCCCGACTCTAAGAAACAACTTAAAACCCAGACAAGTTTGGGAATAAGTGGTTTAAAATAGAGTACACATGATTTTGAATTTTCCTGACCACAGCTAGAGGATCTTGAACCTTCCCTTCAAAAACTCTCAAATTCCTTGCCTCCCACAAGGTGTAAACAGAACTGGCCAGGCTTATTCTTTTGGCTGTCGCTTGAATCTCGGAACCCCTCGCTGCTTTGAAGATCCATTTTGTGGCAGCCTTGACCGTTATAAGTGCTCTATGTAGACCCAACCAATACTTAATGGATGACCAAACTTGCCTGACAAAGGGATAATTGAAAAAGAGATGGTTGAGTGTTTCAACATTAGCCCTGCAAAATGAACACAATTGGTCTAATAGCTCATGACATTTCTCCTTCATTAAGAGTCTATCTTTCATGGCCAGCCATAGTATGAAAGCATGTTTGGGAGAAGCGTGGCTC
This sequence comes from Euryodendron excelsum, assembly GCA_033060915.1. Lineage (NCBI taxonomy): Eukaryota > Viridiplantae > Streptophyta > Magnoliopsida > Ericales > Pentaphylacaceae > Euryodendron > Euryodendron excelsum. The sequence continues at coordinate 80,351,149 of CM065377.1, read as the reverse complement.
TTCCAAATCACCTTGGGCCACTTCGCAACCTGACTTTTGGGCCTAAAAAATTCATAGGCAGATCTGGTGCAAAAGACCCATTTGACTGCCCAAGTTTGCAATTGCACTGCTGCTGCATGTTCTGACCCTTCAGATGTGAGCAATTCATCTCGGATCAGCATAATGTGCTTAAGTAGTTGAGAATCTTCGTGCTTTACTTGATAGGACCATATGGATGACCCTTTCAGATAAACATGGTGAACCCATTGTATCCAAAGAGAGTCCTTTTTTGCATTTATGTCCCGCAAGTTTCGGGCCATCAAAGCTTTGTTCCACGTCTTTGGATTTTTAATGCCCAGGCCTCCTTCCTCCTTCGGAAGAGTGATCTCTTTCCAAGCAACCAAGGATTTTTTATATACACAGCTCTTGCCTCCCCCAAGAAAATTCCTGCAAAGCTGGATAATTTTTCCTTTGACTCCTACTGCAAAGCAATGACATTGTTCTTGACTTGCTTTAAGGAGTTTTCAGAGTTTGCAAACTCCAAAGATAAAGAAAACAATATACCACCTGAGGAATGTTTCAAGCTGCCTTACAGGTAAGTCACTCTATGTACCTGAAAAAGCAATTATAGCCATGCATGTATATTTGGCTAAATTGGTAAATCTGTTCTTGTACCTTTTAGTCAAGATTGTAACAGACTCCTTGATGTTGAATCATGTTAACCTAATGTTATTCTATAACTTGGTTTTGTACTGTCAGTTCTGTTTATTATATTTTTTGTTTTCTCAGCTAGGATTAATTCACCGTTGGAGAGTGGTTATTAACTCTAGAAAGGAATCAAGAGAGTTTGACTTTGAAAAAGTAGCCTACAATTCTCTTACTTTGTTGTTTTTAGTTAAGACTGCTAAACTCTAATTACCTTTTTCGCCTTGACATTAATATATTCTTCTCCAGGCAGTTAGAAAATTTTCCACTGATTGATGATTGTTGCTGCTTTTTGGTTATAATAGTGCTACACGTCGATTTTTACTCTCCAATTCATCGAAGAATCAATATGCTGAATATGGTTGTCACCATGATATAGACATCATATTTGTCCAGACTGGTTTTATGAACCTTAGATGTATGACATTTATAGGACAGTTTTCATTTGTTTCCCCTCCCGTGTGTTATTCATAAAACTAGTGGAAGGAAAAGAAACATAAAATGATATTGTTTCGTGGGCAACTAATTTGGGTGATGAAACAGATTTATTTTTCTTTAAGAACTTCCTCTTCTCTACCACAATGAGAGATTTGGGATACAGGAAGTGCTTGGTCCTGAGAACAATTAGGTTTTCAATCAGAAAAATGTTAACAATTGAAAGGGAAGAGGTAGCACGATAAATAGATTTTATTTGTTAGGTCTAGACTCTTTAAACTTGGGATTTGCATTACTTGGGAAAGTGAATATTTTAACAAAAATTTATCTACATGTTCTCGATGGAAGAATACATAAAGTTGTGGACTTGTACGACAAGTCAGAACTCTGAATATTTTTTCTCGCTGCACTTTTTGCTGGCCTCCAACAGTTCAGAGCTGTTTTTTCGGTTTGCAGGATTGAGAATGATTTGGGAAACTACACTATCACACAGAGATTCAACAAGCAGGAGAATTGGACTAAAGCTCTCATGTACACAGTTTGCAATCTGAAGTGGGCTCTATACTGGTTTGTTGGGAATACAAATTTCCAGCCTCTTTCAACAACTGTTTCTTCACGTGACGTTCCAGCTGCTGGATCTTTGCACTCAGAACGCACTGTGGATTCCAAGTATGAATCTCCAAACTTGTCAAACCAGTAATACGGAAGTACCTTTTAAGAAACAGATCAACTTGTAATTAGAGGTAGGAAATCTTGTTCAGTTCTTAGCCAATTATTCTAGTCATGTGTCATATTACTTTTCTGGAACCTTCAAATATTTAGTAACAAAAGAATTCTGATAGTTTTCATTGGATTAAAGAGTATTTCCCTCTTTAGCCCCCGTAAAATCATGAATGTTGCATGTAATACGCTATTGAAGTTCGGAAAGCAGCGTGTAACGTTAAGATCAATAACATGAAGAATTTGATAGAGAGACGTAGACCTGTACCAGTTTTAAAATCATGATAGTTGCACGCCAACAGCAAGAGAATTTGGACTGAACAAAAGCATTGTACTACAAGCCTGTATATATATGAAAGGTGTATCTCTCTCCTTTACAAGTATTCACTACAATCAGGGGATAAACTTGCAAAACTCTTGCGAAGTTCGATCTCTCTGGTGCAAACATGCATCGTCTGCTCGTGTTTCTGGCAATTCTGTTTCTAGCCTCGAGGCCAGCCATGGCTGCTGCACCTTCATGTGGAACAGTTACTAGTAAAGTGACCCCATGCCTTTCATACCTAAAAGGCAGCCTCTCTGACCTAAATGCAGAGCCATCCCAGGCTTGTTGTTCAGGTGTTAAGGCCATATTCGACGCGACAAAATCAAAATCAGACAGGCAATCTGTCTGCAACTGCTTGAAGAAAGGATTGGGTCAAATTGGATCTTACGATGCCTCTCGCATCCCCGCTCTTCCTAAAAAATGTGGGTTGTCCATTAATCTGCCTCCAATAGACCAGAAATATGACTGTTCCAAGTAACTCTCTCTCTCTCTCTCTCTCTCTCTCAAACATGTAAACACGTACAAGAAAAACACTGACCTGGCTCTCTCATGCAGGATTTCTTTGGAACGTTTCCTTCATATTCATGGCTAGAGTTTGATCACCATCAAGTGGCAGTTATATATTATTTACACGTTCATGAGGAATAAAATCAGTCATATGAATCATCTTTTAAGTATTTAGTATCTCTGTCTCTGTCTCTCTCTCTCTCTCTCTCTCTCTCTCTCTCTCTCTCTCTCTCTGTCTCTCTCTCGCAATGTTCAGAAGATTTACAAAATAAAATAGTGTGACATTGATGTCCCAGTCAACCTCTAAGGGAACTTACATATGCTGATATGAAATATGCTTCGAGTTATTTGTGGCCTCTCTCTCTCTCTCTCTCTCTCTCTCTCTCTCTTCCTGAACTCACACACAGACATCCACATACCACATTGGCAGCATCTAGAATAATGATGAGAGGCTAATCACCCATTTAAAAAGGCCAGAAGGCAGACGATTTGACTCCCTTCCAGTCTCAATCTACTTAAGGCTCCAGTACAGATGACTATGTAAGCAATAAACAAATGGTCAAGCATATCTGTAACAAACAAGGCCTAAGGATGGCCCTTCTCAAGCCAGATTTTAATGCACATCTTCTCTATTATATTTTTTGAATATAAGCACACACACAATGCATGATGGAGTTTCTTACCCTGATTCAAAAATTGGTTTATCACAAGAATTTCTAAGCGAACAGAAATATGTAGGCTGATGCTGTCATTTCTCTCTCTTGGTTGTCATGAATCCCAAATATATGTAAGCTACATATAGCACTTTGTTTCTCCAAGAAGGCTTTTGTCATGGCTCAGAATGGAGTGCAAAGAATTTAGAATGGTCTCGGATTTTGGGCCCTTGGGAACAGTACATATACAATGACATGACATGAACTCTTACCTTCTGGTGCACTACTTGGTATCAGTTTCTTATCAAGGAGATCAGCAAAATTTCTAATATTTACATACAAACATATTCCTGCGCACAATATATAGACAGAGTGATTGTGCAGCATGAACTTGGCTTTTTGCTTCCTGACCAGATCAACAGAGAGAGAGAGAGAGTGAGAGAGAGAGAGGAGAGAGAGAGAGAGAGAGAGAGAGAGGTTCTATGCACTGATGACTGATCGGCATATGCTTACTGACCAGATTAGGAGAAAGAGGAAGAAGCTGATACTAATATATACACTGATGACTGATCTGCCTCGAACTGATTCTCATGGATGCCTAATAACTTTCACAGGCAATGTTTTGTGAAGGACAATCTTTTGTATTAGCTTCAACAAACAAACTAAGCCAGAGCAACTGACCTATTTCAAGCTGCTTTTGAGTGCAAGTGTTCTACCTCCTTTAATAAACAAGGACACACATAAAATGCATGATGATGTATTCTTTGCCTAAACAAAAATGCTTTCCAACACAGAATTCATAATTACAAAATCCCCCTACTATACATGACTGATCAAAATCTGGTTCTTAACACTTAAAAGTCCCAACCTGTCTATCCCATAGTAAGATAACCAACTTCAGATTTTAACCCAGAGGACGCCCAGAGTTTTTTTTGCTTCTAGAATCCATGAATCTCGAGGTCTGTCCCATCCTTATTTTTCTTCTCTTCTTTTTTCTTTTTTGGTTCATCTTGAGAGTTCTCATCCTCTAACCCGTCCCCAAGCCTTCTGGGACTGGAACTGCTGCGGGCATGCTTCTTACGATGGTCCCTGCTTTCCCTATCTCTGTCACGCCCTCCTTCGAGTTCTTTATCGTAATCAGGACCCCTGAAAAAATGAAGCCACAACAAAAAAGTGCAACAGTAGGGTTAAAACTCACATTCGTGCTTCAATTCCACAAGGCAACTAAACACGAAGGTTTTGCGATCTTGATGTACTAAAGATACTTACATGACAAAGCAGGTAACTACTCCCAATGCCTTGGGCTCCCCCAAGTCATCGTTCTTGACATATCTTGCTCAAGTGAACGGTAAAACAAAATTCTAAACCAGAATGTCAACTTTAACCAGAGCGGACAGCGCGCAATGTCCTACTATCCCTCAAAGGCACCACATTGCCCGTGTGATCGTCTTTTATAAGTCTAGATGGATACCTAGCTCCACAGACATGACATTCCTGAAATCCCCTGTACTCATCAAAATGGTAGGCCTGATGAGGGTCTCGGTCTGGGCAAGTATACCAGAAACCATCAAGGAACTCACCCCCTTCATTAAAGGAAACCCATCATAATTGCCATCACCAAATGAGCGCAGATGCTCTCATTCGCGAGAGATGACATCAAAAGTATAGGTGCCTTTATTATGGGTCAATCGAAAAAGTTTATTCTTGGCAATGGCATATGAGATATCTATGTAATCACGGCCATCCTCAAGCCCTTTACAAGCAATGGGAGGGGTAGGGATGTAAATCCGACCAAGGCCCATGGGCCACTTGAGCCCACCAGGTCAAAGCCCGGCCCGAGCCTAACTTGGGCCTAGCCTGGCCCAAGTCTAAGCACCCTATGGGCGGGCTTGGGCCCCCCTTCTAGAAGCCTCAGTCCGGCCCAACGCACGGCCCGAGAGCCCGAGCCTAAACCTGATTGTGAGGTCCTGAACCCCTCGAACAGTTCTTTCCCTTTCAAATTTAATTTGACTTTTTTTGAACATTCCCCACTCATATCTGTGACCCCTCATTTTCAAATTCAATTTTCTTAAGCACGTTCATTAATTTTATAAATGTAATTGTATAAATAATTTATCTTAGTAATTTTTATTAATTATATATAATAATAAATGCAAGTGTAAATTTTTTTATATAAGTTCAAAGAAATTAACTATATATAAACTTACAAATAAATTTCTAATTCATAGAATCATAGTATATAATTTATTTAAACTAAATTTATTAGTTCTAAAAACATAATGCTAAAAAAAAACTAGGTCAAAGTCCGAGGCCCAAACCTATCTCTCGGGCCATGGGCTGGGCTTGGGCCTGAGCCTTTCCCTTCAGATTTTAGCTTGGCTTGGCCTAATTCAAAAAATGACAGGAGCCCACAAAGTCTGGTGAGACACTTGTCAGGTCAGACCAGGCCAGCCCGATTAACATCCCTAAGAGGTGCAGAAGGGCGGTCCAAGACTGGTTTGAGGATTGAATTCCTCGAGATCATAAAATTTACCATTTAGAGGATCAACAATGTTAGGGGTTGTTGCTGTGAGTATCAAACTTAGCATCTCTGAGAAAATTCCTACTTACTCTTTTTATGGGAATTTACCTCGCCACCAAAATTATAAATTTTGGACCCAACATTGAAAAAACCCATACAGCATGGAAAACGATTATAGGGCAACTTCAGTATAGGTTTGGGGTAGTTTTTGAGTTTCTTTCTATCATCTCTCATCCATTTGGTTCTAGACCTCAAAATCGAATCAGCTAAACTAATCCTATACAAGGCATGACTATACTTTCCTACAGGGAACCCCAATACCACAATCAGGTAATGATAATGACAAGGGACGGATTCATAATTTTCGTTTAGTAGTGGCAAAATTTATACAAAATCACGTGTACTCAAAATTATTTTTTAATTGACATTATTTTTTTATTAATAAAGAGTTAATTATATCATAGACACCGAAAAAGAAGCACCATCATTGTGCAAAAAGTGTATACAAAAAATTGTACAACTATGAGAAATTCAGATTTGGCTGGCGAGGTCTCGAAATATCGAGAAAGGTTTTAGGATTTGGATAATTAAGCGTCTATAGATACAAAAAGTTGTGAGACTTAGGTCATTTTTTAGTAGTTAGATAAATGAATACTAAATGGGTAAGAATATTTTAATTTAGAATTAGTATAGAGGGTTAAGAATTGAGATTCTGTTTTCTATTTGGCCAAATAATGAAGAATATATGATATACATATTTTTTTTCTATAAGTTCAATGATATTCAGTGAGGACAAATTACTAAATATAAATTTAGTAAATTCAATGAGGACAAACTATATATTGCAACTCATGATCTAATAAATACACATAAATTTTTTTAAAAAAAATAATAAAAAATTGTCAAGTTAGTGGGCCACAGCCCACCCCCTTAGGCCCTTCCTCCATCCGATAGTGATGCCCGTTCGTGTTCAATGAATAATTAATAAAAACTAGTGAAAAACTATAAACTCTCTTAGGAAAAGGGAAACAAACAACAGACTAGACCGCAAAACCTCTAGTATCGGAACTAGCTGAGGATACAAAGGTACGAACTCGTGCTGAGAGAAGAGCCTTCTTCTTCTTCTTCCTCCTCAAAACTCCTAGGTTTAGGGTTGATGAAAAAGGAAAAACTAGAGTAGAGGAACGAACACAGACTAGGGTAAAACTTGTGGTGTCCAACTAGAATTCGAGTTGCAAAGAAATTTACCCTTTTTGGCTATTGGAACTACGCATTAGGAATTTAATACCGTTTGTGGAAAGAAATTGTGTTTCAATAACTGTAAGGGAAATATAGATTATCTTAAAAGAGGGTAAATATTTCATGGACTATGCTAAACATTTAATTTTTTTTATTTTCTACTTTAATTATCTCCGATTTAAAAATATTCATTTATATATATGTGGCAATAAAAGTAGTAATATTATTCTAATTCGTAATTAATTTTTTATTTTTTAAAAACAATAAAAAATGTGCATGTGTTTCCCATCTATTGGCCATCTTTAATTTTTTTTTATTGGAACCAAATCCATTTTATTTTGGATTTGCAAAAGGTTAAGAAACGAAATGGAAATTTAGCACTACTTTTAGGACCAAATCAATTTTAGAAATTGAATTTGAATAAAATGGAGAGGAAAGAAAAAAAATGCTGAAAGAATTGGGAGCTAATTGAAATTTAAAAAAAAAAAAGGGATTTCCATAATTTTACGTGAAGTACAAAAGAAAAAAAGAAAAAAGAGAGTTCAGCAAATATGTGTGCAAGTCAATAATATAGTATTATAGCGAGCGGCCTAATGGCTGGGTGACTTTTGGAGTTCCTGTCATAAAAAAAATAAAATAAAATAAATTAATTTGAGTAAAATAGAAAAGAGAGAGACAACGGCATCAACAACTTATCACACCCAACAGAATTCTCTAGAAATCTCTATCTAAGTTTAGTAGAATATTCTAAAATACTCTAGAGAATAGAGGAAATGTGGAATTATCTTTAGCTTGAAGTTTTGGAAGCTTTCACATGATATCATGTGAACTTTGTGGAAGATTTTAGAAGCATGTGACTTATATAAAGTCGTAGAATACTCCATATATAGAGTTGTAAATGTATCTAGGAGATATTTGTATGGACATCACTACGGTAGGATTAATTAAATCTCAACCATTGATTAAGGAGATGAATGAGTATAAATAAGAGGAAGGTCTTCATTTGTAAATAATCATGCAAGTGAGCTTGTAAAGTTCTCTCGAGCGAAATACACATCTATTCTCTTAGACTCTTTTAAATGTTCCTCTTCTTAGCTTTCATCCTATTCTTGATAAGGAGTTAGGCTAACTTAGCATCACAACTAGGCTGCCAGCGTCTCTAAGTGCTGCACAGTTGGGTTAAGAAGTAGCCCACATCAAATTTGCAAAACTACTAAATAGTTAGAAGAATGTGCAATACCACAAGGAAAAAGTTTAATTGTCAATACATTACGATGGAACAGTGTTACATCCTATGGGCAAATAGAGGTAGAGACAAAGTTGCAGATAGTATAATAAGTATAACCTCATTGGCCATGGTTTTTAACTAGATAGTGCTTCTTGCTTCCACAATTTCACCTAGAAGAAAAGTTTGACATGCATATGCCCCATTTGTCCATTTTTCTAACAGACCGAGTTCTTCATGGAGTTATTAAAAGGAGAAAAAAAAATTTCATAGGTAATAGTGTTATATAATTGCCAACCAAACATATTTCAGTCAAGATATTACTTACTCAAAAAAATAGTTCGATTGAAAATTATTAAAAGCATAATTCACGATAGAGAACTCTAAAAAAATTAAATTAAATCCTATGAAATTCAGCAGTAAGACAGACATAAATATAGTGAAGTCCTAGATAGACCAAAAAAAACCAATAAATTGCGTGTTTGTTGTGTGGAAACCCAATAGAGCTCATGAGGGAGGTATGTGTGTATGGATTTTGACAATTTTCCGTATTTTATTTTCTACTTATCTCAACAATTAATGAAATATGACCTTTGATCCACTATGGAACAACCCAAAATTACCATTAGGACACACAACACTTCATGATTATTTACAAATAGAAAAACTGTCCCCGGTACTTAAGAGTCAAACATCTTATGATAGGAGCATAAAAATGGTGTCATTTATTTACACAAGCATTCCAGTGTACAAATTCATGTATAAATGTATAACATCTTCCTCTATGTATATAGGCAACTAGCTATTTAACACCCAGCCTAACTGAATAAACTGACTAGTTTGTTATTTCTTATATACATTAACATATCAATGGCAACCTAGCACCTCATTGGAGGTTCAACACTTAGTTTTCTTAGGTTGGATTCAGCTGTTTGCGCTTCAAGTGTCTGACAAGCATTTAAATACCAGAGTAGTCGGATTCGATTCATTTCTTAAAACACCTTATGGCAAAGGAAGCTTACGAGAATGAATATGTGTTATGGATTTGCTCTTCCTTAAGCTTAAAGCATCATTGGTTAAGCTGAGTTGTCTTTATCTGGGAAGTAAACACTAACTATAACTTCTTTAAATTATTCTGAAATAATTGCAATTCATGAAGTAAGTCGAGAATGCATTTGGTTGAAATCTATAATTCATCATATTCAAGACAGTTGCAGAGTATCCTCGATCAAAGATACCTCAATGCTATTATATGAAAATAATGCAACATATATTGTATAAATTAAGAGAGGATATGCATAAATTAAGAAATGCTATATCAAAAGTGACAAAATCAAATATATATCACCAAAGTTCTTTTATGCACATGAACTCCAGAAAAATGGTTATATTGATCTCCAGCTGGTACGTTCAAGTGACAACTTGATAGACTTATTTAATAAGGCACTCCCAACTGCAATATTTGAGAAATTGGTACACAACATTGGTATGTGTCATCTTGAAGATCTTTCATTTTGAACAATTGAAGCCATCAACTTCAACTTCATACTAGATGTATAAATGAGGGGGAGTCGCAGACTGTACTCTTTTTCCTTCGCCAACAGTTTTTTTTTTTTCTATAAAGTTTTTCTTGACAAGGTTTTAACGAGTCAGTTTTAGCGCATCCATTTTTCCTTCGCTACGATTTTTATAAGACTTCTTGTGACGGTCATCCAAAGGGAAGTGTTATAAAAGAAGAATGGTGAATGACCTTCACTAACCTCAATATGTGATTGCAACCTAATAAATTTGATAGAATAGTCCCATCAGCTACATGTATAAAAGGAGCTTCGAAGAGAGAAAGAAAAGAGGGAGAAAAGAGAGAAAGAAAAGGAAGAGAAAAGAGAGAAAAATAGAGAAAAAAGAAGAAAGCAAAGAATGTAAGTAAAATATTTAAGTTCAAGTTGTATTTTATGTTTTATTCTATGATAGAAATAAATTCTTAGGTGATTGAGAAGATTTATCCCTAATAATTTCAAAAGAACTAGTTAACTATTATTTGACAGTTCTTGAAAAACTACTTTTATTATATATTGTGTTTAATTATTTTACTTACTTAATATTTATTTGGTTTTATAACATACTTCCTCTTTTATGAGAATTTACCTCGCCACCAAAAATATAAATTTTCGACCCAACATTGAAAAAACCCATACAGCATGGAAAACGATTATAAGGCAACTTGAGTATAGGTTTGGGTAGTTTTTGAGTTTCATTCTATCATCACTCATCCATTTAGTTCTAGACCTCAAAATCAAGTCTGCTAAACTAATCCTATACAAGGCATGACTGTACTTTCCTATAGAGAATCCCAATACCACAATCAGGTAATGATAATAATTAAGGACGGATTCATGATTTTTATTCAACAGAATCGCACATACTCTAAATTTTTTTTTAATTGAGAATATTTTTTTATGAATAAAGAGGTAATTATATTATAAATGTCAAAAAAGAAGCACCACCACTGTGCCAAAAGTGTATACAAAAAATTATACAACTATGAGAAATCTAGATTTGGCTGGCGAGGTCTCAAAATATCGAGAAGGGTTTTAGAATTTGGATAAGTAAGCGTCTATAAATACAAAAAGTTGTGGTACTTAAGGTCATCTTTTCTTTTATTGAACGTTTAAAATAGTAGTAGATAGTAGTTAGGTAAATAAAATACTAAATGGGTAAGAATTTTTTAATTTAGTATTAGAATAGAGGGTTAGGAATTGAGATTCTGTTTTCTATTTGGCCAAATTATATGACATACATATTTTTTTCTATAAGTTCAGTGATATTCAATGAGGATAAAATTACTAAATGTAAGTTTAGTAAATTCAATAGGGACAAAATATATATTTACAATTCATGATCAAATAAATACACAAAATTTAAAAAAAAAAAATAGTGAAGGTTATCAAGTCAGCCGCAACCCACCCCCTTAGAACCTTCCCCAATCCAATAGTGATGCCCTTCGTGTTCAATGAATAATAATAAAAACTAATCAAAAACTATAAACTTTCTTAGAAGAAGGGAACCAAACACCAGGCCAGACCGCAAAAACTCTAGTATCAGAAGTAGTTGAGGATACAAAGCTATGAACTCGTGCCGACAAAACAGCCTTCTTCATCTTTTACTTCTTCTTCCTCCAAACTCCTAGGTTTAGGGTTGGTGAAAAAGGAAAAATTAGAGCAGAGGAACAAACGGAGACTAGGGTAAAACTTTTGGTGTCCCCTGGCTGTATGTATAGACGCCGGATGAATTGAAAAAAAATCCAACTAGAATTCGAGTTAGAAAAAGAGTAATGAAGAAAGTATTGCAAAGAAATTTCCCCTTTTTGGCTTTTGGAACTACATATCGGGAATTTAATACCGTTTGCGGAAGAAATTGTGTTATGTTAAACTTTTCATTTTTTTTATTTTCTACTTTAATTTTCTTCGATTTAAAAATATTCATTTATATATATGTGGCAATAAAAGTAGTATTCTTATTCTAATTTGTAATTAATTTTTTATTTTTTAAAAACAATAAAAAAAATGTACATGTGTTTCCCATCTATTGGCCATCTTTAATTTTTTGTTTACTATTGTATTTTGACCCCTGTTGTACATATAAATTGAAAAAAAAAAAGGACTGATTGATTGGAACCAAATCCATTTTGATTTTGGATTTGCAAAAGGTAATGAAGAAACGAAATTGAAATTTAGCACTGTTTTTAGGACCAAATTCATTTTAGAAATTGAATTTGAATAAAATGGAAAGGAAAGAAAAAAAAATGCTGAAAGAATTTGGAGCTAATTGAATTTTAAAAACAAAGGATTTCCATAGTTTTACGTGAAGTACAAAAGAAAAAAGGAAAAAAGAGAGCTCAGCTAATATGTGTGCAAGTCAATAATATAGTATTTTAGCGAGTGGCCTAGTGGCTCGGAGAGTCTTGTAGTTCCTTTGTCATAAAAAATAAAATAAAATAAATTGATTCAAGTAGAATGGACAAGAGAAAGACAACAACAGCAACAACTTGTCACAACCTGTATAATTCTCTACATATGTCTAGTAGAATATTTGAAAACACTCTAGAGAATAGAGGAAGGGTGTGAAATTATCTTTAGCTTCAAGGTTCTAAAAGCTTTCACATGATAGAGATTTGTGAAAGATTCTAGAAGCATGTGCCTTATATAGAGTAGTAGAATACTCCGGAGATTTTTTACTGTATCTAGTAGATATTTGTATAGATTATTTTAGAAGACTCATTTCCACCGTAGGATTAATTAAATCTCAACCATTGGTTGAGGAGATAAATGAGTATAAATAAGAGGAAGGCCTTCATTTATAAATTACGAAGCAAGTGAGGTTGTAAAGTTCTCTCGAGTGCCATACACATCTACTCTCTTAAATTCTTAAGTATTCCTCTTCCTAGCTTCTATCATATCCTTGGCAATGAGTTAGGTTGACTTAGCATGACAACTAGGCTGCGAGCATCTAAATGCTGCACAGTTGGGTTAGGGAGTAGTCCACATCAAATTTCCAAAAATAGAAGTAAAATTAAATAGTTAGAAGAATGTGTATGAACATACTATAAGGAAAAAGTTCAATTGTCAATACATTACGAGGGAACAATTTTACAGCTTATAGGCAAATAGAGGTAGAGACAAGGTGGCAGATGGTATAATAAGTATAGCCAATTGTCGTTTTCCTTTTCGTAGAGGATATAGAAGAAGAGACTAACATAGAAAGAGACATAAAGAGTATAGAGAAAGAGAGGGAGAGGTACCTTTGGTAAAGGGATAATTCCCAATCCTTTGTAGTAAGATTAACCAGTGCAACTCAAATCAAAGGAACACCTACTTCCCTGGAAACAAAACAAAGGACAACGAGACTAATAAAAAAAGAGAGAAAAAAAAACTCTATTCACAAAATACAAATAGAATAGATTTAGTTACCTGGTAGAAAATTAGTCAACAATTTCTCGAGATTAAAAGATACAATGAAGCTGGAAAGGTGGTAGTCATTACACCCCCAACCATATCAGGTCATATTTTTGGCCAGATGCAAGGAATTTTCCATTATTGTACACTTGCACCATTGGGTTTTGGCTGTGGCGCTTGACATCATCCTTCCAATCCTTTAATTGTTTTAGACAATTAATTTGTTATCAGGTGTATTCTATGCCTCTCTTAAGTATTTCGCATCATCTATAAAAGATTGAAAATAATTGACCTTTTCGTGACTCTTCTAGAGTGCATAGTGATTAATGATTAATTCCCAATTCCTCCTGTTAAAATACAAAACAAGCAGAAAAACTGTTAAGAACTAATGTATCGTGAAAAAAAAAACAAACACATGTATAATGAGAAATGTTTCCAAATATATAGGTGAAATTGAAATATTCATTTACCCAAGATATATATATATATATATATGATATAATTGTTAAAAGCTAGAAATTACCTTGGATGATACAAGTGTCTTAGGAAGTGAAGCACCTCATCAGGATAAGAAGCACCAGCACCTCCAATCATGTGATGCTTTAGAAACTTTCTAAAATTGCAAAAATCTCCGGTGGTCTCACTTGGACCTTTTTTTTTTTTTTTTTTGCATACCCCCACCCCCTTTAAACTTTGGCATACCGTCTAATGCAATGATATGGTCGAGACAGAATTTCCAATCGAAATAATAACTCCTCCGATGCAAATGGACCAACGCAAATATAATTAACCAATCAAATAAAAACATATAATGCTTATTAAAAAATTCTTGAATTATGGTAAATAGAGACAAACAAATAGAACAATCTACGCACCAAGCGAGTTCTTTAACGACTGTTGATACTTTGTAGAAATCAATTGAGTATCGCTTCAAAAATCTACATGGTGAACTTACAATGCACCAAGATGCTCAATATTTTGGACCTCCTGAGGGAAATGGGCCACGATATATTTTCAAGAATCAATTGCCCATTTTGTGCAACCGCTCCATTATCAGGGATATCGTAATCAATTTGAACTTGTAGAAAAACCATTGATGACCACTAAAATGACAAATAAATGGTAAAACCTGCAATAAAAATTAAAACATTATACAACAGCAATATTTATGATTTTTATAATGTACATCTTTATATATATTATAAAATTAACACTTGGGTTTGATGCCTGCTTGCTGAAACTTGTAACAGTTGTGATTTCAAAAAACACTCACTAGGTTGGGTTAGTGGGTAGGATTTCAAAAAAATTACTCACATCATGAGTGAGATTAGTGGGGTTAGTGGGTGTGGGCACACATGTGTGCACCTCCCATTCTAGTATGAAATAAAAGAAAGCAAATTACATAAACTACAAGTATGTAACCAACAATTTTTATTACAATACTCTATTCACATACAAGAACAAATTCTGCAATAACCTCATTGGCCACGGTTTTTAACTAAAGAGTGTTTCTTGCTTTCACAATTTCACCTAGAAGAAAAGTTTGACATGCATATGCCCAATTGTCCATTTTTCTAACAAACCGAGTTCTTCATGGAGTTCTTAAAAGGAAAAAAATAAATTTCATAGGTAATCGTGATATATAATTATCAACCAAACATATTTCAATCAAGATATTACTTACTCAAAAAAATGCTTCGATTAAAAATTATTAAAAACATTATTCATGATAGAGAACTCTAAAAAAAAAAATTAAATCCTATGAAATTCAGCAGTAAGACATAAATAAATATAGTAAAGTCCTAGATAGACAAAAAAAAAAAAAAAACAAATAAATCACATGTTTGTTGTGTGGAAACCTAATAGAACTTGTGAGGGAGGTATGTGTTTATGGATTTTGACAATTTTTGTATTTTATTTTCTACTTATCTCAAGAATTAAGAAAATATGACCTTCAATCCACTATGGAACGACCCAAAATTACCATTAGGACACACAACACTTCATGATTATTTACAAACAGAAAAACTATCCCCTGTACTTAAGAGTCAAACATCTTATGATAGGAGCACAAAAATGGTTTCATTTATTTACACATGCATTCCAGTGTAAATATTCATGTATAAATGTATAAGATCTTCCTCTATGCATCTAGGCAACTAGCTATTTAACACTCAGCCTAACTGAATAAACTGACTAGTTTGTTATTTCTTATATAAATTAACATATCAATGGCAACCTAGCACCTCATTGAAGGTTCAACACTCAGTTTTCTTAGGTTGGATTCAGTTGTTTGCCTTGCTTTATAGCTTCAAGTGTCTGACAAGCATTTAAATACCAGAGTAGTCAGATTCGATTCATCACTTGAAACACCTCATGGCAAAGGAAGCTTATGAGAATGAGTATGTGTTATGGATTTGCTCTTCCTTTAGCTTGAAAGATCAATGTGGTTGAGCTGAGTTTCCTTTATCCAGTAAGAATCCAAAATGACAATCAATCGGAAAAAAATTCATGAATTCACACTCAATTCTTCACTTCTCCATTTTGCTCAACTAACCCTAACAATTGTCATTCCCAGTGTTGCAGTATACATATATACACACATGCATTTTTGTATATCTACTGATATATTTAAAACTGGAAAACGCTCCACTCCATGAATTATAATCCTGTCTCTATACATTACCTATTTTTTGACTAGAGCAAAGACAAAGGAATTAGAACATGCAAGATGAGAAGATACTCTCATCAACAAATTCAAACACACCTATAAGATATCAGTCTCAAGCTCTAAAAGATAAATCAGTCTAGTTAAAGAAAAACCCCAAATTATTTGCCTTGTGTTTTTAGAATGCCATCATTTGGTAGTTACTAGAGTCACCAGCTATGATGCATGTGCTCCAGGCTCGCACTTGACACAACCCGACATACAAGAACGTATTGTTTGAATATACACATAAAAAGGAACATTCAAGAATTATTTGGGTTGGCATAATTCTAAAACCCATATAGTTAGGTCACAGGCCGCCAAGTCATCATCACCACGCTGACCCTTACGTGTAGGTACACCTGGTTTGCTCTAGAGAACTTTCCATGTTCTAGATTTCTCTACAAGCATCTTGAGTATGAAGGGACAATTTTAGAAAACTCTTCCACTTTAAAGCCTTGTTAATTGAAGAAGATTTTAGAAGTTTTCACATTATTAAGACTGTAGAAAACTCTAGAAGCATAATTACTTGTAAGAGTACAATATTTTAGGTCCTTGTAAAGATCTCTAGGAAGAAATATTTGTAAAGATTATTCTGGAAGCTTAGCTTGCATTGTAGGATCAAATAAATTTTCACTGTTAATTAAGGAAGTGGAGTAGTATAAATATGAGAGAGATCCTTATTTGTAATTATTAAGTGATTCAAGCAATTCATGTTTATTCTCCAAATCTCTCCTCAGGTCTCTTTAAGTTTTCTCTTTAACTTTCTTCTCATGTGAGTGAGAATAAGACTGACTTAATCTTCTCACTTTCTTTCTCAAGTGTAAGTGAGGGTAAGGATGGTGAGTGCCTAAGTACAGGGAGTAGTGAAATTACAAGCCCATGACATTTAGGCGTAGATTAAAATGCTACAATTACGAAAGTCCTCTAAATATGTCCTAAGTAGAATCAAATCATTCTGTCGAACCTTTTGTGTGTAGCTCTTTACCTAGGCATTTATATTCGTTTTCCTATTCGAGACCGATACGGAGGAAAAGACAGTCATAGAAAGTTGCATGCCGTCAGGATAGCAAGCACCAGCACCTCTAATCATGTGATGATTTACCAACTTGTTCTAAAGTTGTAAAAATCTCGGGTGGTGTCACTTTGACTTTTTTATCTGGCATACCCTTACCCCTTTAAACTTTGGCATACCATCTGATACAACAATATGGTCGAGAAATCCCTATCGAAACATTGATTCCTCCGATGCAAGTGGAGCAACGCGTATACAATTAACCTATCAAATAAAAACGTACCATGCACTATAGTTGATACTTTGTAGGAATCAAGTGAGTATCCTACAACTCTATATGATGTATAAATCCTCCTCCTTAACCACTGGTGCAAAGTTTGTCCCCAGTGTGCGTAAATGATATTTCCATGTGCACTATCAACTAAGTATCACTTCAAAAATCCTATATAGTGTACCTGCAATGCGCTGATTATTTTGGACCTCCTGGGCTAATGGGCTGCTGTCATAAGTATATTTATAGGAATCAGTTTCCATTTTGGGCAACCGCTCCATTATTTGTGCTTGTAAAAAAACCAATAATGACCACTAAAATGATAAATAAATGGTAAACCCTGCAATAAAAATTGAAACATTATCAACATGCCAAGTTCTAGTTTATAGCAAGAAATATAGAAGGTTGAATCAAGACTTTGCCAAGAAAATGATTTGTACAACTATACTAAAATATAGAGATATACATATACTAGTGTCGTCATGCTACAATTTTGATATATCTACAATTAGGGGAAAAAAAGAAATATTGATTGAAATTCACAATGAAGTAACACATCTACACAGAATTTTGACAACAGCAATATTTATGATTTCAATAATGTACATCTTCTACATATATATACTATTATAAAGCTAACACCTAGGTTTGTTTCTCCAACCTTTTTTAAAGTAAAAATTGGGTTGCAACTTTGGTCAAAATTCACATTTGTTCATGTGTATTATACGTAGTCTGAAGACTGTCTTCTTCTAATTTTTTGCATCTTTTGTTTTGATGCCTAAATTTCTTTTCAGTTGCTTTCACAAATTTGAAATGGTCGGTTGGTGGGCTATTTGCTTCAATTTTCAACTTTCTTTTTTTATTTTTAAAATTTTTCCATTCTTTTCTCTTTCTTTCCACAAGTACTAAATAAAAGCCTAAAGCTAGAGCAACTCCTCACAAACCAACTCTTATATATATATACTGAAAAATTCTAATTTCACAGATTAAGACTTATAACCACTTATTTGCCTAAGAAAAACTTATCTAGTTCTTTTTGCTTAAGTGATCATTCACATGCATACATCACACAACAAAAATAAAGAGACACATCAATATATCGTGGAAACCTATACTCAGAAAAAAATCAAGTCCAGCAGGTCAAGCACTATAATGAACAGTTTACAAAAGTACGACTTACAACTATAACAATTAAATCTCCACAATTGTTGTCCGAATCCCCACGAACTCCGGTTTAAGATTACTTGCTTGGCTCTTGAATTTATGTTCTCCCTTACTTCGACCTCAATACCAAATTACCTCAGAATCTACCAAGACGATCTCGCAACTGTGTTATTCAATTTAGTACTCCGATGAAAGAACTTTGTATGCTCAACAATTCATCTATGATTACTTCACCAAGATTTGAATTGTATTCCCCACACTCTGTTCTTCGCTCTTTTTAATCTTTTCTAAATTTTAGAGATATGTGATACATACAATTCTTTTGACTTATGTAGCATCTCTTAGACTCCACAAAAAGTAGGCTGGAACTACCTTCTGATTGGTTGAGAATGCCTAGCTTGAGAGTCCTCAATTCTAGACTGATTTAGATGTGATTAGGTTCAATTCGGAACGGACTTCAGTGTATCGCTCGAGCAGACTTTGAGCGGATTTCGAGCAGTGTTCTTTAGATTTTTGCTTCTACAGAATTTTCATCTATCGCTCGAGTGGACTTATGATCGCTTGAGTTATGATTTCTACATATTCAAATTGCTCTTGAAAAGTTACATGGAATCCATATATTATGGAGCTTGAATGGACACATAAGTAAAGAGATATAGTCTTTCAAAATTTCAACTCTGCGTGTTTTAAATGTTTGTACTGCAGCTTAGACAGCTTGTACTCTGACAGCTTGAACTTGAATACTAGACTTTTTGACCCAAATGCAACTTGAACCAAGGTTACAAGCAAAATGTCGTTGTCCACAGAATTAGCCAACACTAAAAATCCTAACAATCTCCCCCTTTTGCAATTTTGTGACAAAACTTAAATACTCAAACAAAATCATTACAAATCTCAACCCAATAAACTTAATCAACTAAAACAATAAGTTATACTAAGTAATGAAGTTAAATGAATTTTGAGATTTGTAGCTGCACATCCAGAAACAATACAACCTTATGAAATGCATGTGTGAAAAATATATATAAAACTATAGCAACCGCAAACACGGACAATATCACAATTCTCCCCCTCAAGTTAATATACTCCCCCACAACACAACATATCTTATTCTCTCTCTCCCTTTTTGTCATGAATTGACAAAGACAAATTTAAACACAAATTAATCATGGAAGAGAAAAACTAAAATACAAATATAAACATGGGATACTTAGGAGTAAAGAACTCTAAAAACTAAAGACTCCCCCAATAGAGTCAACAAAAGCCCAAAAAATTGACTATACAAATTATTCAAACTTTAATGGTGTCCATGCATAAAGTCATTTGAACCAAATCATGCTCATAAATATTAAAGAAGAACCAAGTGTATGAACTAAAGTAACATTCAAAACAATTTGTTCCAATATGATGAAGTTCATGAAGATTTTCAAGTGTGTGTAAAGTGTACTCAATGAATATCAACACTTATTTAAATCCTAGTTGTGATCTAAATGGTTGCAGCACATTTAATTTCTAAAGATCATCACATAACTAGAAGTCAAACCACATTAGCTCTCATACATGTTTTATGGATATGGAAACGGATAGCAATGAAAACTCCCCCTCAATATCATATCATTTTTTTCACCCTATCTCTCCAATGTGCACTTCAAAAGACAACAATGGTGGCTTTCACACAAATGAGTAAGCAACCCTCTCTATTGATTCATAAAGATATTGCTCTAATTTCAGTCAATAGTAGCTTCGCACAAACTCAAAAGTAGCCCTTTCCAAGGTTTAAGTGCATTGAGATTATTTTTTTTCAAGAGTGAGTTACAATGTTGGTAGAATCAATGGTAATGGAAGATGTAAAAAATACCACCAACATTGAATATGAAAAGCTAACCACAGGTCAATCTAGCATATGTTAATCAGTATAATCAAGAAAGGCACATAGAAATATGCGATCACATATACGGACAAATAACATCAATAACATCAAGTGTGCTCAAGTTACACTAGATTTATAGTCATGAAAATCATCACTCAAACAAAAAGTAGAAAATTAGACCTAAGGATGCACACTAGTTCAGTTTAACAAGATACTTTGCATAATTATCATCATATATTATTTAATATGAATGCCATGAAATCTTCAAATTTGCAGAGTCATAAAAAAAATTTTGTATTTTTTTATAAAAACAAATAAATAAAAACACAAAAAATATAAAAAATATCATAGAATTAGGATTAAAAGATAAACATGAAGAAAATCTTAACCTACGATGAACACAAACCTTACTCAAGAAGGTCTACCCCTAAAGATTTTCTAGGAGTGTTTGAGAAAATTAAATCAGATTTTCTTACCCAAATAGCCACAGTTTTAGGTTTATAAAAAAATATCATGGGGCTTGGGTTGTGTTCTTGGTTTAGCCTGGGCATTATGGTTCTTTTTGTTGACCCATCTATTGGAACCTACCTTGGTGTTGACCGTTGTCTAAGTCTACTTAATTCATCACTCAAGACTCTAAACTTATTAACAAAAACACAAATCTGATTTTTCAACCTCCCATTTGGTTTCTTAGATTGATCATACCCATATGTCCTAGGAGCTTTCCACAATTTGTGGCAATGTGGCCTAATGTGATATTTGACACCACAATAATGACATGTAGGAGAAAACCTAATAGGTTTGGCCATAGCATTATGCTTCACAGGTGCATGTGTGGTGTTGGTTTTATGAGACACGTGTTTGGTCTTCAACCTAGAACAGTGAAGCATAATGTGACCTTTGATACCACAATGATGGTACTTGGATACAAATTTAGCAGCATGGCCTTTAGGAGGTATTAGGGACTTACCTTGAGTCTTAACCGAATTTGGCTGACTTATTAGTTGGGAAGATGAAGAAACTTTCTGTGTATATCCTATTCCAGTCATATCACGAGTGCTTCTTTAAGCGTTCCAGATTTCATCTATTTTCTTGGAACCTGTAGTCATCTTCTTAAGAGTATTATTAGTTTTAGTAAGATCAGACTCAATTGTAGATACCTTCCCCTCTAAACTCTTATTGGTCTCAATAAAAGCATGTAATTTCTTTTCTAACATAGATTTTTCCAACAAAGTGACCTCATTAGATTTCAATTTATTAATGAAAACAATAGATTCATCGATTTGTTGTTTCAATGTGTCTCTTTCTTCATGCAAGCTCTAATTAGCCTTTTTAGCTTTAAAACACACTTTAAACAACTAATTAAATTTATGATGAGTGTTCTCATCATCACTATCAGAGTCACTTTGATTTGACTCATAAGAATCACTCAAGTCATCAATATTATCATGAAAAGATGTACTTATATGCAATAGATTTCAAAAAGACTCTTATGTATGGCTTCCAATACTCATAATTTAAGCCATCAAAAATTGAAATTTCAAGTGATGTATTGTCTCGTAATAAATCCATGACTTCAGAAATTAAAATCACGCTCTGATACCAATTGAAAAATTCTAATTTCACAGATTAAGACTTATGACTATTTATGTGCCTAAGAAAAACTTATCTAGTTCTTTTTACCTAATTGATTATTTACATGCTTACATCACACAACAATAATAAAGAGAGACAGTAATATATCGTGGAAACTCACACTCAGGAAAAAATCACGTCCAACAGGTCAAGCACTATAATGAATAAGTTACACAAGTACGACTTACAACTATAACAATTGAATATCCAAAATTGTCATCCGAATCCCCACGAACTCCGGTTTAAGATTACTTGCTCGATTCCTCGAATTTCTATTCTCCTTAGCTTCGACCTCAACACCGAATCACCACGATATTCTTCCTCGTCCTCGAAATGTACCAAGAGAATCTCACAACTATATTTTTCAGTTTAGTTCTCCAGTGAAGGAACTCTGTATGCTCAGCAATTCATCTATGATTAGTTCACTAAGATCTGAATTGTATTCCCCACACTCTGTTCTTTGCTCTTTTTAATCTTTTCTAAATTTTTAAAATATGTGATACATACAATTCTTTTGACTTATGTAGTATCTCTTATACTCCACAAAAAGTAGGCTGGAACTATCTTCTGATTGGTTAAGAATACATGGCTTGAGAGTCCTTAATTCTGGACTGATTTAAATGTGATTAGAGTTTAATTTGGAACTAACTTTGGCGTACCGTTCGAGCGGATTTCGAGCGGTGCTCTCCAGATTTTTGCTTCTGCAGACTTTTCATCTATCGCTCGAGTAGACTTATGATTGTTTGAACCATGATATCTACATATTTAGATTACTCTTGAAAAGTTACATGGAATCCATATATTATGGAGTTTGAATAGACACCTGAACAAAGAGACATGGCCTTTCAAAGTTTTAACTCTGCGTGTTTTAAAGGCTTGTATTGCAACTTGGACGGCTTGTACTCTGGTAGCTTAAACTTGAATATTAAACTTTTTGATCCAAATACAACTTGAACCAAAGTTATAAGCAAAGTATCTTTGTCCACGTAATTAGCAAATACTAAAAATCCTAACATATATTATTATAAAGTCAACACCTGAGTATTTGGTATGTCAAGCCTTTTTAGGATAATATGATAATTTTAAACTAATAGTGATGAAGAATGATTCCAATTAATTGCAATAATTGACAGTTAATAAAAGTAATGTGTGTGCAGTGGGAGTTAGGACACACATTGTGTGCCTCCGCTTCTAATTTAGAATATGCTAGCAAATCAATAATTGCCACCGTCTACCACTCGAATCACTACCAGCCTTCTATTCTTTTATTTATTAGTTTATGCATTTATTTTTGTTCTTGTTTTTTACTACCTGCCACTTTCGTTAACAAAATTTCTTTGCTGACCGCTCTGACCAGGCCCCTAATATTAAAGCTGGAACATTTAGTTAGATTTATTTGTTATCATCTGTATATGTGTGTGTATATACACACACCTATATATCTATTTAAGTGTGTGTATATATATATATAATAAAAAAAATAATATTCTTACAAAAAAATTTGTGATAAACTCTTCTCAAAATAATGTGACAGTAATAATTTGATAATTAGATAAATGTATTTATTATGAAGTACAAAAATTTTATTCAAACACGTCAATTTTATATTTGTATAACAGTACCTGTATAAATAATACCAACTTAAAAGATGAAAAAGAACGTACATGTAAGCCAAGATCGCAACAAGAGAGAAGGAGGTAGCCCCTTTTTATAATCCTAGTTGGTTGGGGGGCATTTTCAAAAGCTTGGCGGCGTTAGCCCCGTTTCCTAGAGTTCGACAAAGAGAGCGACGGTAGCCTCTTTCGATAATCCTAGTTTGTGGGGCAAGCTTAGAAGCTAGCTAGGTAAACAGTTGGCTGTAGCCTCTTTCTATGTCCACTTGCTTTCCTCTCTGTTCAATTACTATTATACCCTTCTTCAATTCCTAAATTTTCATAAGTACCCTTTTTGTTTATTTTTAATTTTTTAGACGCACCGGAAAATAAAGTAGCAACAAGTGAGCTACTCCCTGCATAGTTTCCTGTCATATCATCTACCAAAAGTGATTCTAGTTGAGCAGGATAATCTTTTAAATATACAAAAGGTTAAGTATGATCATTCCTTAAGTTTGTCAACTAATCAACGCACACCTGTCCTCTCTTGTAATGAGCTTGAATGTACAATTGCATCTTCTGAATAGGTATTATGCATCCACCACCAGTGATCTGAATGGCAATGTTTGTCCTTATTCAGTCCTCTTCAATTTCAGTTATGTTTTTTTTTAAAATAATGGAGAGGACTTTGTAGATAGCCCAGACTTCAGGCTCTAAATTAGAACAGTCTTGTATCTTCCTATAGTGGCCATAGTGCCATGTTCCTCTCTCATCCTTGAATAACTACCCCATAGCCAACTGGGCCTACATCACCCCTTACACTTCCCTCAGTGTTAAGCTTTAAATTAGTCTTGGTAAACCAGGACGACCAAACTCCCTCATCTGGTTAGTTAAGAGTTTACTACGTTTCACTATCCACAAAACATTCTAAACTTTTGAGGGAGTTCAAGTTTCCAGACCCATTGCCAATTCTCTTGGCTATTAGCATGACCAGTTATGAAATTATAAATAGCTTAAATAGAGAACTTACCGTTACAAGAGTCAACCCATTGCAAAGAGTTGGACACAAATAACTTGGATTTCTGGTAATTTATCCTATGGCCTGAGATGTCACAGAAGTCCTTCAAAATGTCTCTGATAGTTTCACAATTCTTAGTATCGACATTAGCATATAGCATAAGGTCAACTGCATAGAAAATGTGAGAAATAAAGAGGGCATCTCTGGATATTTTGAGACCTTCCCAATTGTCTTCTCTAACTTGATGGTGTATCATGCTGGAGAGTCTTTCTATACATAGCACAAATAAACAGGGAGAGATAGGATCTCCTTGTCTACGCCCTCTCTCAGAGGAGAACTCACGCAAGTAGTCTACATTCCAATATATAACAAGTTTCACAGAGGTAACACAATGCATTATTAGATCACTAATACCAATTCTAATTCAGCTTGAAATCCTGAAGAGTCATATTAAGAATTCCCAAGAAAATGTAATATGAGAAACTTGCATTATGAGATTAATCCAGTTCCAACGCTGGTAAGTGGTGTCCAGCTCGGCCAATGATCCTAGAGGATAGAGAGAAAATATCTCGAGAAGCAAGCTTCCTAGTATTGTAAGCCTCCTGGAAGTCACTTCAATATGCATCTGGGTATACAAGCTTCGCAACCACTACGTTTTTTTAATTTTTGTGTGAAACAGATTCTGGTGCTTTTTCAAAAAATATTCTGAAAATTAGATTTGAAACCATTTGACCAAACGCGCGAGTCTACAAATTGGGGTTTTGACGAATTCCAGTAAAAGAAACCAAAAAACTAGAGAATCATTAGCAAAGCTCAATTTTATTTTGTCCGCCAACTATGTCTAGAGTATAATACTTGGAATATTTACGTATTAACTTACAGGTCTTACTCCTCACAATACGCGTGATTTCCACCTGTTAAATTGGCCCGTGGCCCCATCTAGGCCGAGAACCACGGATATTGCTGAGAGGATAGAATAAGAT
Source organism: Euryodendron excelsum (assembly GCA_033060915.1). Lineage (NCBI taxonomy): Eukaryota > Viridiplantae > Streptophyta > Magnoliopsida > Ericales > Pentaphylacaceae > Euryodendron > Euryodendron excelsum. The sequence goes on along the minus strand of CM065377.1, from coordinate 80,325,636 downwards.
GATGAGGTGCTGTAAGAACACTGAATAAACACTCCACCATTAGACCATTAACACATGGTTTTTATTCCTGATTGCTGCATTGTTGACGTGTTTCAGCCGACAAAGACCTCATAAGAGCTTGAAACTACTGGTCTGGCATATTTTCCCACAAAAAAAAAAACCATTGATTCCCATTTGCCTTCAGCCTGTCCAAATGTTTGGGATTTCATCTTCCATTTCCGGATTCTTTGGTGCAGAAATTTATATTCGTCAATCAATGGACACCTTACCAAAGTCTCAGTGATGGGTATAGTTGCTCGGGAGAAAGTTAAACATCTGCAAAAAATGGAAAAAAAAAAAGAAAAAGAAAAAAAGAAACAAACTGAGACACTGATGGACAGGAAGACACTTTCAATGGACAATGCTTGGTTGCAAGCCGGGCAGCAAGAACCTCCTGCAGCCACTGTACGTAACAACCCTTCAAGCCCTCTACGTGTTCAAATTGCACCCACCCTACATGTAATAGAAGGTTCTCGCTAATCTGAGGCTTTCTTCTAATATGTCACGTGAAGATTGAAGAGCAGTTGAAAACGAGAAGGCCTTTAACTACTGCCTGTACAGGGCCAACAGGAGGTTCCTGCTGCCCCCTGGTCAACATGGCCCCTCATTGATTTGCCATCTAATGAACATAAACAGACCCTTGTCTTTGATATAAAATTCAATCTAACTTTTTAATACACATAAATAAGTGGAATAAAATTGCAACAATCTCACCAATGTACCTATCTTTAGGCTTGCAGCACTAATAACAAGGGAGATGGAAGATTACATAATAAAACTGTCAAGCTTTCCAGACAATAGTGTTCAATATCCAACCCTTATCCTAAGGATTATGAGAACTGAAACTAATATAATATGAAATGATTCCTACAGAGAAGCAAATACAGATCCCACTACATTACTAAATCTCAGATGTTCAAAGAGATTAATTACTATACGAATGCCTAGATAACATGTCTAATGTTAAGTTTCTTCTCACTTTTTATTGTACACCAACCTTATCCTACCCTAAATAATCAAAAGAAATGGATAAGCCTCACCTTAATCTAGGACCTCTCTTCATCAGACTGAGAGGATGGTGGCCCCAGGACTGAATCCACAAAGAACTCCTCCACTGAAACAAAGGTGAGCTGAGGGTAAGAACAATCATATAATGGAGAGGGAAGGAGGGGTATGCAAATTAGGATTTTGCTACCCACAGCCGTGCCTGCTGGTCAGGCGCAGGCTGATGGATAACACCTCAGCTGGGCCCACCAGCTGACATGTGGGGCCAGCTGAGCTGTATCCATCAGACCGCGCCTGACCAGCAGGCACGGCTGTGGATAGCAGGGCTCTTCAAATTATAGTCGCATTGTTTTAGAATTTTCAGCTGTTTTGTGGTCAAAATTCCCTTGCTTTTCCAGACAGAGAAAGGAGTTCATCAATAAGTGAGAAGAGATCCATCAAGATGCTTTTGGATATTCAAATGACCACAATACTGAAACAGTATGTTGCATCTCCATCTAATAATATACAACTTTAGCTGGCTTATCCCCTCCGAGCAACCAGCAAAGGGCCATCTCAAATTTTCTCTATTGAACTTTTACTATTAATTTCATAGAGAGATCATAATTTCCTTTAGTACAGTAAATCCTTTGCAGCTACAACCTGTGAATGGTTTCTGACCATTTCTTTTAAACAGAAGAGCTGTCTGCCCAAATGGAAAATTAACATGCATTCCCATAAATTTGTCATTTTCAGTCAAATGCTGAAGAAACTAAAGGAAGTGACATGATTCTGCTTACCTATATCCTCTTGCTCAGGAGAATCAAGTAAAATATCTGAATCAGAAGGCAAAAATGGGGAACCAGGATAATTTCCCAAGGCTCCTAGATCTGCAAACAATTTCAAGGTAAGAGGTACAATTAAACAAAACACTAAAAAGAATATTTAAAAAAAAAAGAAGAAAGGCATTACGAATGAAGCATGAAAAATAACAAAAACAAATTAGACAAGAAATCTATGATTGGCTCCTAGATCTGCAAACAATTTCAAGGTAAGAGGTACAATTAGAGAAAACACTGAAAAGAATATTTAAGAAAAAAAGAAGACAAAAAGCATTACGAATGAAGCATGAAAAATAACAAAAACAAATTAGACAAGAAATCTATGAAATGGCATCACTATCCCATCTTTTCATATTCATATCTAATGTTAAATGTGTATCCATGCATGTAGAAGATTGGCTGCTTAAATCCACCAATAAAACCGAAAATGTTTCAAAGAACCATGATCAAAATAAAACCACCGCTATGTCATTCAGAGGGTTAGGAAAAAATTACTCAGAAATAGCACTTGAACCAGTGTACATACATATAACCAATGGATAAGACGATTTCCAAATGAGTACGTAGGTGCACACTATATCTGTTGAAGACAACAATATTGTGAGATAACCGGCTAGCACTTCCACATTGACACCCCAATTTCCCTTTTGAACAACATGCCATTTCTTTTGAATGAAATTTTTGGGACCCCAATAGTTTTGCATTTTAATGAAGTTCAATTGGTAAAGTGTACAATGTACTGGACATGCAAACAATTGTACTCAAACAAGCATTAAAATATTTGTCTGCAGTCACAGTTAATTCTAGTAAGAATAGTTTTACATAACAGATCTACTCAGGTGCAACTTCAATCCCAACAACATTACAGCTTGCATAACATAGGTATACAATGGTTGAAATGGTCCAACATACCTCCCAAGTTTGACAAATCTGCGGTCAGATCTGAAAGGCTAAAATTCCAAGGTATCTGAGCCAATGATCTGAGGGAATCTCTGGAATTCCCCGCACCACTATCTTGTGGAAGCTGCAATCCTACTGAACTTGCCACATCAGAAGTAAATGCTGTGTCAAGAGCTGAAGTGTCTATTCCCATTCCAGATATCTCCGATGCAGTGAAGGGGAAATGGCCAGTAGATGCCACTGATGTAGGGCTCACAGGCATCTCTGACATGGATGATATGGCACTGCTTGGTGGAATAGTAGGTGGTACATCAGCTGCACTGCTGTCCGTCACCATACTTTTTAAAGGCAAAAGCAACAGCAGTTAGTAGAACTTCTAGTAAGCTACATTGCAGGAAGATCAAAGGAAAACTGGAATCATTTTGCATCAAGATAATAATAGTCTGACTACAGACAATAACACAAGCAAATCTCATGCTGTGAAAATTACAATTCTCACAGAAAACGAGCAGTTTTTTATTTTTGTGGTTTGCGCGCTGCTTAAAAAGGCATGATGTTGAAATTGAATTTTGTTTGGGTCCTACGACCGTTGTCAGGGACATTATCTAAACATGACCAACATCACGAAGTCATTTGTATATGCCCATGGAAAATGTCTATGCTACATAGAACCAACATTATACATCGAACCACGTAAGTCAAGTAGATATGATCAGACGGAGGGCGCAAAAGCAAATGGGAACACGTAAGAGACATTCCTTCATGATATGGCTATGGTGTGTCACTATTGAATGGAGAATCATACAGAAAAATGAGGTAAAGATAGGAAAATATTCTCACTCATTGCCAGAATTCATCCGAATGGGATGGAAATTGCCTGGTGCAGGCACTCCATTAACCACGTGACAGCTAGATATTCCGCAGCCCATGGAATCAAGATGAGGTTGACCTGTAGCTGGTATTGGTGGTTGCTGTAGGACAGGGTATCCCATGGGTAAGTTGTTAACTGCACTGCAAAAGCGTTTTTATTAAATAATAATGATAATATATGCCAATCTAACCATAGTTATACCATTCTATTAACCTAACCTTATTCTGGTGTAACCCTATAATCTTCCTTTTGGTTATATGGACTCTTCAATATGTACAGTGAACCGAGGTCAGTCGCAACACAACATGGATATACTGCCACATCTATTAGAAAACACTTCCTTGACAAGCCAAGCTAAGAAAGGAACAAAAAAACACTTCCCTACTTCAAAATTTAAATTTTGTTTCTTCTGGAGTAAAATGAGTAGAATTATTGATGTCTAAGAAGCCATTTTGCATGTAAACTTCACTTTACTTTCAGGAAGTGATGAACATAACGCGGCCAGAATGATACTTTGGCCATGTCTCTGGTCCTCAGATATTGGGATTAAATGAATCTGACAACTGGAGCTCTTGACACCCAAACGCGCTTGACACACATCCCTAGGTCCATGTAAGTTCTTGCCTAAATGCTTCCAACTTCTCCTTGGGTAATTTTTTTATTTTTATTTTTATTTTTTGACAAGTAAAGCAAATTTGAATAAAAAGGGCCAAGAGGGCGCCACCCAAATATAACAGAAAAAGCAGAAGAAGGCTTCAATTGCATCTTGTGTGTAGAGTTGAGTGGGAGGTGAGTGGTCAAACCTGTAGAGGGTGACCCTCTGGGAAGTTAACGGCAGGCGCTGTCTAGGCGGAGGACCACCGGAGGTGGAGGAGAGAGAGTTGAGGCGGTCCTAGGAAGAGAGAGAGTGGCAGTGTCCTAAAGAGCTTGGAGAGATTTTGGAGAGGTTGGTGGTGAGCATTCAATGTACAATGAATGTCTTGAATGTCCTGTCAATGGAGAATGAAGGTCCCTTTATATAGGTGAGGGAAGTACTTCATGATTGGCTATTCAGTTGTCGAGATTTTTGGTGATTGGCTACTCAGACCTGAGACAAAGCCTTTCGTTGGTTGGCTCCTCAGTCTGAAGCTCCTCGAAGACCGACATTCTGAATGTCAACTCCGTACCATGGGTAAGACGTTCAGGCATTAAATACGCTTTGTCGTTTGCTTGGAGATCCCTCTCTCTCTAAGACCGGCCAGAGGGGCAAGACCCCTCGGCGAGCTCTCAACTCTAGCCTCCAATCCACTTGTCTCCTGGTGATCCCGCGCGGAGATCCCTAGGTCCTGCTCCCAACCTAGGTTATGGAGAATAAGTCATGGAGAATTATGCTAAGTATGGAGATGCGTTCGGCGGCGAGGTTCCATGGCCGAGCCAGGAGGTGCCGAGCGCGAAGCCATGACGCGGAGGAGGTGTCCGGAGGAGGTGTCCGAGGTCACTTGTAGGCGAGGGACTCTTGATGTCTTATCTCGGAGGAGGCGCTCTTCGCGCTATCCTCGGTGAATGAGCTGTCTTGGTACACACGTCGCCTCGATAGGCTGCCACATGGAGCCAAGCGTAGGAGAAAGAGTGGTGAATTGCTGGAGTGTCCTCTTACAGAGCAGAGCTGGACACTCATACCTACACATCTCAAGTTATTTTCTTCAAACTTGTAACATGTTTTATGTGTGTTTAATGTTTAGACCTATGTTCCATAATATTCTAATAACCTAGCGATTTACGCTTTTAGAACGGCGTTCTGAAACATGGTATACTTACATTCCAAACTGGTGAATTTAGCGATTCAATGCGATCCCATTTTTTTTTCCTATTTATGTCTTTGTAAGGTCACCTAACGAGAAAAAAAAAAATCAAATATAATGAACAAAAATCTAGGGAGAACGGAGTTTTGGCATAATAATATGTAAAAAAAAAAATTGGCACAAATATTTCCAGAAATGTGTTTTTAGATGATTAATTTGAAAAAACAGAGACTATATTTTTTGAATGTGTTTTTAGCCAACCCCTATAACTTTACCCTCATAATTTAGGGTACAACCCAAATTCTTCTCCTCGGGTAAATAAAAGATAGATTAAAAACACTTTTGAGACAATTCAAAAGTAATACCTATTGGCTGAAAGAAACCTCACCACCCATCAAATCATACCATAGAGAGTTGCGCAAAGATCATTGGACACATGTAGGATAAGGATCCGAGGCACGCAGAGCACACAGATAATGCATGTCAACTTAAGTGCTAAGACCCACTCACAAAATTTAGCCCCTGCATGAGTTTCATAAGAAAAAGGTGCCTTTGACAAAACCCCAAAGTAATGGCACAAAAAGAACTAAGCATGTAAATCTCATGGAAGACGGGCACACGTGGGCCTCAAAAAATTTTGTGTTAGACAATATCCCCCCATTTCATGTTTTCATAAGTCGAAAGATGGAACAAAGAAGTGGGGATAGAGACCCATATGCAGAGGACTTGAGCATAACAATCATCTTCTTCAAGCAAAGAACTAACTTAAGTTTCTGTACTCTTAATTAGACTGATCATACTGCTTGAATGTAGGACCATTTAGAAGGGTTAAAATCAAATAGATAATTGTAAAATTTAATTTTGTTTGATATCCAAAGAGGAATATGGGATTGAAGAGATCATCAAGATAACAATCAAGGATCAAAATTTCGTTTCAATGTGATGTTTTGATTGGCGCAGAAACAGAAACATTTCAGAAACATTTTGGAATTGTTTCGGGATGTTTCAGAAACAATTCAAAAGTAACAAATATTAATATAGTAAAATACAATCTTTTTCCTTTTTCTTAATAAAATTGTACAACATTTATGATAAATTCTAAATTCATTTTGATACAAATTATTATTTCGATATATAATATAGCATTGTGTTTTGGTGCATTTCTCTATGCTCTGGAATTTTTTTATGGAAAGAACAGAGTTTTGTTATTGCACTAGCGTTTCGTTTCGGTCTTTTAGAAAAATGAAACATTCGGCCATTTTGATGAAAACAAATAGAAATTTTTGTTTCTTGGTACTAACAAGAAGTGTGCAACCTGTTGATGGTACCCAGTGGCAAATAATAATTCAATGTACACAAAATGTACCGCCAAAAGTAAAAAATCAGAGAATGAAGCCAAAAGGGGTGATTTTCATAATTATGCCATCTAGCACATCAGCATCATGGACGAATTCCAGTATATATCAGCATCTGTATCACGAACCAGTGTTACCATATACAATACTGATACTAAACATAATGCAGTGTTTATCTAGGTGAAGAAACAAACGTTTACATTGCTAATCATATTAATCCCTCATCTGAAACAATATGCCCGCCCGTTAATATTCGCTTCAGTCTTTCTATTCCCAGAGAGATGCAGACAGGAAGAGTTATAGCATGTACAGAACAACTTTGAATATGAACATTCTACTTGATATGAAAAGTAAAAGACAGGATAGCTTTTAAGACCCGAGACCCATTTGATCTCACAGTTCCCCGAAAACAAAGTTTAAAACACTATTAAATAAATAGAAGGTCCTATTCTCGTCAACAACTTTCTGATCAGCAGTATATGTTTCTCAAATTGAAAAAACATGTAAGTTCACACGCCTAACTCTGAAAGGTCAGCACTCTCTATGTTATTAATAAAAAGTAGTATTGTGTTATTTTTTACAGTAATAACGATGTTAAGGGAGAATTTACCTGGCATGGGATGAATACCATTCTGTATTGGAGCCAAAGGAACCTTTGGAGGTACAGGATACTTCATTAGATGATACTGATGCTCAAGCAAATGATTGAACAAGATAATTTGTTTCTTCAACTTTAGCCTTATGTAATAGGCCCTGAAAAAGTCAGCATTTTCTTCTTCTAACTTCTGCCATACTGAACTAACAAATAAAACAATCAGTTGAAAGCCACACAGTAAATAGCTAGAATAAAACGACTGATATAAAATAACTACATAAATTAGTTTGGAAGGTCTTTTACTGTTTTATCTTTCGTAGCAAGACTCAAGTCACAAAATTCAGATATAACATCATCACTATGTCATAAGCATACGATATGAATAAAATCCTTCCACTAATGGATCAGATTGGATAGATTAGGTGAAAAATCTACACAGCAACGGAAAAGGATATGAGCAACCAAAGTCCAGTTAAAATTTTAGATAATGATGTGAACTACAAATGACTTTTTCAAAAGTTCAAATATGCTTACCCAAAGTCGAAAATCCAGGATCTATCCTTGCATGATTCAATAGGGTTTTTACCACCTCATCTCTATTCATGTACAATTGTAGGCACCGTTCTATCAAATTCTGGACCTGTAACAAACCATTTGAGTTTGAAAATAATAAACAGCTTATATGACAGAAGAAACTACTTACCAAAAAAAAAACGAAAGAAAGAAAGGAAACATATAAAAACAGAAAGAACAGAATGTCTTACAAGTTCAATATCCTCACGTGAAACTTTCCTATTATCATTACTTGAATTGGAAATCGAACCCGAGTCCGCTAAAGGAGCCTCTGTTGTGTTGTTCTGTTGGTCACCTTGGGACTCATGTGAAGCCTGGGTTGAGGATTGTATTTCTGGGGTATTCTGTGAATCCTGTGAAATTTCATCAATGTGATTACAAAAAGAACAACAAACAAATAGCATTTTCTGGATTGTATTGACTGATTTCTGGTGTATTCTGTGAATCCTACAAATTTCATTAATTTGATTACAAACAACAACAAAAAATTGTATTTTCTGGATTGAGTTGACAATTGACACTCTGGAAGGGTGTCGAGAGTACTGGTCTTTTCAGGTCTCTTGGAGAATGCAATATGGTCTCCTTTTTTTCCCTTTGGTTTATGCTTATATACACATACACCCAAACAAACCGCTGCGCCTGATGTATTTGGGCACCATTTCCTTGTGATGCTCTCCTTAAGAAATTCTATGTATTCAAAATTAAAAAATTAGAAATTCACGAACCAGAGATGTTATAATATACTCTTTCCCATAACTTCTCATACCAGACCAACCATTGATGGGATAAATAAATAATTAAAACAAACAAAAAAAAAAAATCCTAGGAAGTTGGACAGAAAAATGCACCATGTCTAGAGTTAAACCACAGTCTGTCAAGTCAACCAAATTCGTTTCAATGACATTTTCTACAAGCATAATATATTTACATATGTATTACATACAATTGGATGAAATAAGAGAGGGTAATTTTTATACAACCAGAAAATTCATTCAAAGTTTACCATCAAAATGATGTGGTTGAATGAGAGCTTTCATTTTATAACAAAATACCCATCTCAATGGCTCCTAAATACAAAAATGCCACTGCACATTATTCTAGTGGGATTCTGTGCACAAAATTTATGGAAGAATAGCATTTTTCAATAAGAAATTACGAAAAAGTGATGAGAAATTACGAACCTGTGGGTTCTTCATTTCAATTGAATGCAAGCTGACTGCTTCTCTTCATCAATCTCTTGTATCTTGCAGCTACAACTTTGGTCATTGGATTCACCAAGCTTAAAATGTTTGCTTCAAACCTTGTCAAACTTAACAAGTTGGGTAGCTTTACCTGGAAAGAGAATATCACCACTGCAAAATTTAACCATGTAACAATATGAAATCCCCTAAGAGTCAAACAAGACTCAATGTTAAGTACTACACATTTATATTAAAATGTTTACAGGACTAAGAAAATATCATGCATTTTCTGCCTTAGCAAATATCTTCATTGATTTTTTCCTGATGAACTTAATGAAAACCAAGAGAATGAATACAGGTATGGCTAATGCTTTCATCAATTTGATCTATATAATAGATCTTAGTAGACTCCAAGCATCACAAAACCTGGTTAACTGCTTAAGCTTGGCAAGCCCGCATTTCCCACAGAATGTGATTTACTGATTCAGCTAACGTTCCTGAACAAACAATCTACCAATTTTTCCTTGTCATAATATCTAACAGAATCCAAAGCTTTGTCTCAATGTTAATGGATGTACAACAATTCTAATCCCACTAGTAATTCTAGATTTGCAAATCGTTCTTCTTTTCAGGAAGAATGAAAGAAACCTTCCGAAATCTTATTAACAGGCAGAATATTTACTTGCACCAATACTATCAACAAGTGGCCAAGACAAGAATCACAGCAACAATAGAAATAATAATGCAAACCACAATTACTCGTAATCATTACAGACTCCCAATTAGAAACTGAAAAGCTTGAATGCTGCTGAACTCTGAATTCAGAAGCCTATTGCCAGTTACCAGACTATTTCCCGCATAATTCACATTAGGGAAACTAGACATGCTTAATTTCATTCAAGGAACATACAATGGCTTGTTGACAAACAAATCAAGTTACAGACATGAACAATTAGTTGACCAAATTCAACCCTCTATTCCAAGAACCTTAACAATAAACTACACCAAACATATATATCCATAACCAACACAGACAGACACAATCTTTCATTTTTTTTTAAATCTACTTATCCAAGAAGCCATATGTATTGGTAGATAAATACCCATACATATGTATACATACATATAGAAAACGAGATCTAGTGATTATGTACCTTACAGGGAGCTTTAGGAAACTCCAAAAAGGGGAAGACTCCGTTTATTCGACAAATTTTGAAACCCTAATTCTCTAGAGCTTCAGATTCAGTTAAAGAAAAAAGAAAGCAATCAAGCTTTTCGTAGCAAAGCTTCACGAAATTAAGGATGAAAAGACGGAGTGAAGTTTGATACACTCCGAAAGCATGAGTTCAAGTACTGATTTATGCATCCTCTGTAGAAGCCTTAGGTGCATTGAGGGGTTTCAGAGAGGGGTTGCGAAGGAGTGAAATGGTATTTTGTATTTAGATGGAGATGAAAATACAGAGATTTTTGGAATTACAGTGACGGAGGATTGGATAATCCGTCGAGTTCAGAGAAATGTCTTAGGATTTGTGAGAGAGTGAGGAGTTGGAAAGTTGGTGAGAGTAATCATTTGAGAGAAGAGCGGAAGAGCCGTTGAATAGAAAGTGAAAGAAACACGAGAGAGAATCTACCTCACCAAGCGGAAGCGGCGTTTTGCTTTTTGTATATACTCTTTTTTTTTTTTTTTTTTGAGGAAAATTAAATCTCTAGTTTTCAACTTTTAATAATTCAATTTCATTTTCAAATTAGATTTCAGAGGACAAAAAATTAAAGAAAATTTTTTGTGGGTCTTTATTGCAATTTGATTACTTTTTCGATGCACATAATCTCTTGGCCTGTCTGCTAATTAGACTTGTAGGCCAACCATGCCAACTCGAATTTTTTCGGGTTGAGTTGAGTCGATTGTATTATAAGTTTTACTTTCAAATTGTGGGATAATACAAATTAATAATTAACTAAGGTCAGTTTACAGTTTCAACCCCTTAAGCTATATTGTCATCAAACTCTTTTTGAACTTTTATTTTCATTTAATGACTCAAGAAAAGGGTGTCTTTAGACCAATGACAACAAATGCAAGGTGAAAGCAAAAAAAAAAAAGTTAAATGCCACTTTTCTCTATTTTATCACAACAAAAGAAGTTATTGGGGATGCACACTCTGTTTTGGTTTGATTTTGAGTTATGGTATGAAAAGATTTACAATTTTAAGTAGAATACTTTTTAGTAAAAATGTTGATACCCTTATCTATAAAGGATTTGATTTCAATTAACATAAAGCTTATCTCAATTATTGTTTGAAGGCATGACAAGACTGAAGGCACAATAATTATGAACACAAAAAAAAAATTTAATTTGAAAAAGACAACAAAAATAAGAAGATAAATGTTATATGAGCATAGTAATTATACTATTATATTTTTGTCTTAAACAAAGGACCAAAAACTTAATTGTTACAAATTAAAAATACAAAGACTTAATTATTTACAGAAGGGTGACATTACAATAAATTACAAATTTAGAAACTTAATTGTTATAAATTAAAAGTACAGAACCTTAATTGTTACGATTAAAACTACAGGTATTGAAGTGAGATTTAGTGTATCGTTAATTGTTACAATTGAAAATATATGTATTAAAGTGAGATTTAGTGTAGAGTGTAACAATATAAAGTATATTTTACTCATATATATATATGTGTGTGTGTGTGTGTGTGAGAGAGAGAGAGACATAGCTATGAATGAGTTAAATTTTAACACACTTTTTAGATAATAAGGAACTTAAACTTTTTTTTTAAACATAATACGGAACTTAATTGGGTTACAATGATAGATAAATAAAGTGAGTCAAACTCTATTACCTAATATTTTAAAATTATAAGAGCAATATACGACACATGGAAAAGAGATAAAAAGAAAAGTTACATTTTATATATATATACACACATTGTATACATTTAGATAGATAGATATCTCTTAATTGATGGTCTAAGAAAATGACAAGAATGGTATAACACAACCCAAGTTGTTAATTATTGTTTTCTTGGCCTCCACAAGGTGGTGCATAATCATAACTAAGGTTTACACTTATTTAATTGGAGGGGTCTCGCAATCGTATAATTTGTGGTCCCACCTTGGAAATCTGCCTGCCCCATCCAAGCAGATCCCTGATCGATATGGATTCTACCTGCAATGTGCCCAGGACCACACCACACCACACCACATTGCTCAAAATTATGGCCCCCCATTTATATCAATCATAAATTGGGGTTTAGGAAGTCCATTATTGGGTGTGTTTGGAATTTGGAATTGTGATCAAATTTGGAAAAGGCGGGTGCCCATTTCCTGAGCAATCCCAAAATTTTCTTTTTGAGCAATGGAAAAATGAAAAGAATAAATGCCCAAAAAAGTTTTTTGTATACATATGGCTGATTGCAAATGGACAAATTTTTAATTTTATGGTAGTATTGATTATTAATTTATTATCACTTCAATTTATATTAATATTACAATAGAGAACCCGTCAAATACAAAAATAAAAATAAAAATTCTAACAGAAATATTGTTATCTGGAATTTGGGTGTTATCATAAACTGTTATCGCCCCCCCCCCCCCCCCCCCAAAAAAAAAAAAAAACACTAAAGCTAAAGCGTCGTTGATTAAATTGATGGACTTATTAATGTAAATTTTATGTGCAAAGCAGGATGGTGTTAGCCTCCATGCTCCTCTTTAATAGTTCAATTATCTTCAAACGAGAAAAAAAAATGCGAAAAATAAAAATACACTCTTTGCGTGTTTTGATATATATGTATATACCTATGCTGTAAAATCCAACCTTTATTATATTCATAGTTCAAAAGAGTACATATTTATAGTCTATTTTTGACAGAATATATTTACAGACTATTAGAATTATGACATCTGCAATATCCAAACTTTCAGATGTTAATCCTTAATTTGGATGCACTATGAACCTTGCTTAAGGGATCGTTTGGTGGGATGGTGTGATTTAGAAGCTGGCTTTTGGACTAAAAAAAATTACTTGATGATATTTTAGTAGAATTCAATACTTTTATCACAAGACCACATCAACCATTTTTGCTAATTTATCAAATGTTTTCCAATTAAACTTTTCAAACTTTTACATTTATTATGTGAAAATTTAATTCATGCATTTTCTCTCTTATTCGGGTGCATTTGGGGGCCAAGCCAAAGCTTTTAAAAAAGAAAAGAGTGAGTCAAATTCATAACCTCAGTCATAGACGAGGCACTAGTATTACTTGGTCAACCTCTCTCTCCTTAAAAAAATCATTAATTTTGCTATCTTAATATCTTAAGCTAACTCGGTTAGCTAGAACTCATGATCTCTCAAAGGAGAGTCAGGGATTCGACTCTTGTTAAGTGTAAGAATTCTTTCAATGCCTTTGACCTAATAATTATTTGATTTGTATGAAACGGAGAGACTATATAAATTTTGAAATTAATCTAGGTGCAATAAGCTAACTCAGACACCTAATTAGCAATATATATATATATATATATATCGTAAGCTAATAAAATCATGCTAAACAATTGTGTGATGAATTAAAGAGTTTAGTTGAAATATTTTGCCAATTCATCCCCGCAATTGATTATGTGTATCTATTTTGTTAACTCACGAGTCATGACATCACATTAAGACAACCCTTATAGTACAACGAATTTTCTAAGAAAATTCTAAACACACCAACTATATCTCTCGCCTATTTAATAGAAAAAAGTTGCTAGTCATCGGTCAACGATAACCCTCGGTCACAATTGTGGTGTGAGTCTCAAATGAAATGTTAGCCATTAGTCAACAATTGACCTTCAATTATAATTGTACCTAGCACGGCTTTTTAATAAAAAAGAGCCTACTATTTTATAAGAGTGGGTCCCAAGGCACCTAATAATCTCTCCCTCGAATAAGGCAAAATCTAGAAAGGGGACTGGGGAAAACATCAACGCAACCAATAAGTAGAGTGTGGTACCTTGTACACATCAACCAATGAAAGTGAATCACATACATATCCTGACATCCACGTCAGAGTAGACTGACCAGTCACAGTCGAGTATTGGTGACACACGTGTCGAGACAGAAGTGGCGGAGCGTGGCCGCTATTTTGGCCGTTCATCACATGTTAGCTTGCCGCGGAAGAGGTCAACGTCGTGTGATTAGCGAAGGAAGGGTAAGGAACGACTTCAAAAATTCCCGCTAAGGTTGTCGTGACATTCGGACCGGACGGGGCTCTGCGGGCTTCTTCTCAACTGCTAGTTATGGTTGCCAATTTTATATTAATCAGTATTGGTATGGGACATATTAGTATCCGTTTGTTTTGACATATTATTTTAAATTTATCGCTATATAAATATATATGTGTACTTAAAATAATTGGTCTATATTTTAGTACAAGCAATTATTCCATTCTATATGCATTAGCAATTAATTATGACACTAGACAAAGGAAGCAATCGATGAAAATATTGATTTGGAAGGTTTATGGTCTACTTGTTATTTAATTTGGTTAGTACTCGTATTTTTTACCAGTTTGTTGAATACTCTTCTCTCACGTCTAATTAAAATACTACATCCAAACACTACCCAAAGAGCATGACAATATTGTATTTGTACCTAAACATACGAGATAAAAAAAAAAAGTAATTTAATTCTCTCTTACCCAAACACATAACACAATCAAATTTTATTAAACAAAAAAATCTAGCCCATCTCTAAATTTTTTTTTCTTTTTAACAAAGACACATATTAAACTTGAAACTTTTTTTTTTCTCATTATCTTCTCCGCCATTTCTGCAGCAATCCACCCTTTGGTCTGCAGTCTATATATGCATCGTAGGATCTGCAAGTAGAGAAAAAGGAGTTTTACTTTGGTGATTAAAACGCATAGATATATACATTTGCTATATATATATATATATATATTTGGAATCAACCTTTTTTTGAAGGTCTTCTTCTTCTTCTTCTTTCATCGTTTGGTTATATATTGCCTCTTTCATTCCTCCGAAAGAGGGAAGACGTCCCAAACACAGCAAGCAAAGCTTCTTTTGAGCGCCTGGACATACCAAGATTGTTTGAAACTGTCCGAAATTGACCGAAACGGCAAAAAACTCTCAATTTAGTCCAGTATCAGTCAAAAAGTTGGACAGGATGGAACTTATGCTTTTGTGTTTCTTTTTTATCTCTGAGACGGTACATACCGATTAGTACGGTGCAGGACTGATAACCATGCTACTAACAGGGGCATGTTGGATGGGTTGGGTTGCATGGGGTTCTGGGTCTTTTGACCATTACATAAAGAGTTAGCCCCATGCATACTAAATTACTAATTTGTCCTCCATTTAATTTTGTTCTCCTTTTCTACTGGGAAAATAAATTAAGAAGTTGCATGTATTGTGAGTTTTTATTATGAAATAGTTTTAACTTAGTACTCCTTTTAGTAAAATATTTTATTTATTTTTTATATCTTGGCTCTCTTTAACTAAATTCCTAAGTTCGCCATTGTTGTTGGGTGTTCAGATCTTTAATCGACAACTTTATCAAGCTTGTACAGATAATTGTAAGAAGACTCTACACAAATCAACTAAACGAAAGCATAGGAAGAGACCGAACTTGAGATATCAAATTTAACACAAAAACCAAGCGATCCTAAGTGTGGCCAAACCCCCGATAGTTTGGGTCTCAACCATTACCAACCTATTCGTGTTTGGGTTTGGGTTGTGATGGCTTTAAGCAGGGTCAGATTGTGATCACAATTGTGAGTGAGTGCTCAAGTGAAGCAAGGTGGGGGCTAGGGGAGGGTTCAAGGGTGGGGAAGGTTTATCAAAACAGGGGCAGTGTAGGGCAGGTCTCCGACCTGAACTCACACCATTGTTATCCTAAACTCAACCCCTATAAATCTATTAATAGTTATGTACGTAAACTAAATATTATCCTAAAATTGATTTCAAGAAAATTATGTTCATTCACTGAAAAGTACCCTATCAACGGTTAGAATTGCCTCGATAACCGGGCTATTGCCAAAGAAAAATAAGAAATAGATGCACTTTTTTATGAGTAATGTTATACAAATAAAATTATTGTAAAAATTTTCTCTATCAAGTAATGTGGTTGCTTGTAATCATTTTATTTCAAATCAAAGTACTTATGTTGTGTTAGGAACTTTGATTTATCAAAGAACAAAAAATGTTACGAAAAAGAAAACAAAATGAAAGAGAATTATTATTCTCTTTTCTCTGACATTTTTTTTTTCTTTTTCATCACTAAATTTTTCATCTAAACACAATTTTAAGATTTTTATTCATACGTACTTTTAAAATTATTACTGCCACAATATTCTGATAAAGTTTTACGTATAATAATTCTGTAAGAACATTTTCAGCACTACTAGCTAAAATAGCTAACCAAAATATATTAAAAAATACCATTTCTACTTTAGCTAGCCATTTTTAGTATACTCTCCAACAATGCTTTCTATTTTAGCTAGTCATTTATTAAACTATTTATTTTTTAACACACACATCAAGTAAAGAGAAAAAAAGTTAAGAGAGAAAAAGAGGATTGAAGAAAAAACTAATATTTTAAATTTAGAGAATTACATATTTTACTCTAGAGAGAGTGGGCTCATAGCTGTTAGGGTTTTTTTTCCTTACAAAAAAGTGTATATCTCAATTATAAGCAAGTGTAACCCTAGTTGCTCTTAGAGTGTGTATATATAGAGACTACAACAAGGACCATAGTATTAGTATGACTAGGGTTCCCTACGCACCTAATTACGTAAATTATAACTTATATCACTAATGAATTATAATTGCACTCTTGTCATACTAAAAATTATATTTCGAGCTGCATATTATTAAATACTTTTTTATTTATCTACGTTAAGATCACAGATACCCTTCTATTAAATTAAATTACTGATAATTAAATTTAATGGACTTATTTAATTCGTTAAGACCTTCCACTTAACTTATTTGATATGTCTGATTCATAAAATACCTGCAGGGTTTCACAAAATCAAAATTTATAAATTTTCTCAATGGGGTATTATCAATTCTTATACTGGGACGTGGATTCAATCAATAATTAATATTCACCATATATGTAATATTATTATCCAACCACTGAGTTTATTAACCCACAAAGAATCTCACTCTTTTGTGAATCAAAACAATAAATATTAAATGCACGTGTCTATTTATTATATTAGGATTAAGAGTATAAACACTCGTAATAATCATGAGGTATTAAGTGTTTTATATAATCAGTATAAAAACAGATATCTCAACACGGTTTTATTCAATACACACAAAATATGTTAGTGTAAGGAGTTGGAACTATACTATCTCCTATAGTTAAGATAGACCCATTAAAACTGTGTTACAGTCCTACTGATCGTGTGTCCAATTCTATCTAAGATTGTAAACGATAAGCTTATATTTCCTAAGAATCAATAATCTGACCATCCGTGTGTAAGCAGTACTCTACACACCAAATTATCTACTATATAGAATAAGAATCATACATGCACAATTATTAAATAAATAATACAAGACAAATATTACTCACACAGATTCTCATTAAAATAGAATAACTAATATATTAATAAATACTAAAATTATTATACATAGCATGTCTTTTAGTATAAATTCTTAACAAAAATAATTAATTAGCTAGTCAAATTTAAAATTTGAAGTGCATGTTGGAGATGCTCTAATTATATACTTTTTCACTTCCTTAAAATAAATGGCCTACCTACTAATTAATTCACTATTCAGTTAGTACCAGCACAGCTTGAGACAAAACTATTATTCCAGTAAGCATAGACACAACATGTATAGCAACATTTTTGACCGAATGTTTTCAAATTTTCTTTTGATTTGGAAATAAAAGAACCTTGCATGATGGCTGGCCTGAAATATTCAATGGGTCATAATCATTCCTCCACTCTCATGAAGAAAACAAACTAATAATTCCTGAAATGGATGGTGCAAAACTGATGAAGAACTGTGTGGCACATGCTTAATGGACCACCTCGATCTAGTCACCACTCTGCAATTTTAGATGCTCAGGTCGTCCGTGCATGGTTGCCTCCGGCACCCTCCACACCCAAAAAGCTCTTTGATGGCCACCTTTGTTTTTCTTAAAAAAAAAAAATCTAATGTGGCCCCACCCGCAAAATTCATCTGTGTCCAACGGCATGGCAGCGGCATATTGGACATGATGTTACCACATCGCGTATCACAAATTTATGCTGTGTTTTTTTATATTATATTTTATTATAACAAATAATGAGTAATCAAAAAAGAATGCATCTTTATGAGTATTTTATGATCATTAAATATTTACTTACACATCTGAACGTCTCTGATATGAGATGTCAACCCAAAGCGTTAACCCAATTTCTAGACATAGACCATAAAATCCTAACTGCATTTACAGACAGCCACACTGTTTTTGACTGAAATCGGCCTGAAAATGCTCTACATAAGCCAAGACACAGCTCATTTGTTTTTTTTTTTTTTTTTTTTTTATAGCAATTCAAGGATAACCTACAAAAAGATCCACTTTTATGCTGTATTTGGATCTCCTATTTATGAAGAAAAAAATATGTATGAAAAATAAAATTACTTTTGTTATTTGATTGTTAAGAGAAAATAGTGGGTAAAACAAAATAAAATAAAATAAGTGAAGAAATTGTATTATCTCATTTGCCATTATATTACTATTGATAAATGTTTCATTTATTTTTTTCTCATTTTTCAATGTAATCAAACAAACGTATCAATTTTGGAATCTCACATTGTTCTTCTTTTTCATTCATTTTTCATTTTCTTTTTCTTTTTCTTCAATAAGTCTGATTCCTTACTCAACATTAATGTTTCTTCTATAATTATTTCACTCTTTGATAAAAAAATTCAAAATCATAACTAAAAGTCTATAGAAAGATTCGAAAATTAAGTTTAGATTAAAAAATAGTAAAAATGAAAAAAAAAAAAAAAAAAAAAACAGATCCAGACGACCATCTTATTTTATCAGTGGTTTTCAAGTCATTAACATGACAATTTTAGTATAAAATTTAGCTTATGTAAAACTTTTATTTATACCGATAGGGTATCAAAAATAATATCTTCAGTGCGATAGGTCCAAATATATCTCTATCCTATGTCAACAACTTGAAAACACCATATGGATGAAGAGGTCTGGAACCATGCTGGGGGGCCATTGCAGAGTTGAACTTTGTCCATGAAAATTATTGGGTGGACCGTGGACCATTATACCATCATATATATCTATCTATCGTCTTCATCACATCTTTTGTTTACAGATCGGTCTCTCTCTCTCTCTCTCTCTCTCTCTCTCTCTCTCTCTCTCATATATAGATATACATGTATATTTGTATGTATACTCATGGAGCCAAATTAATCTTTCTGAGCCCACTTAACACTTGTGTCCAGAGGAACAGTACCCCGGCACACATGATGGGGCAGCACGACTTGCCGTCGCTACATCCAACCTCAAATCCTTATCAATTTGCTGGGTCACTCTCACTGTGCCAATTATCGAGAATTTGATCGCTGAGAGGAAAGCTAGTTTGAATTAGCTTAGAAGTTTGGTTTATTTAATTTGTTTATGATCTTTTATTAATTTTTTTCTATTAAAAAGTCAAAAGTATAAACTAAAACTCATAAAAAAGTTAAAAATAAATAAATTTTGAATGAAAAAATAGTAAAAAAAAATTAAATTTTGAATGAAAAAATAGTAAAAAAAAATTAATAATAATCAAATAAGTTGATAAACAAGCTGATGCTAATGAGTTTTAAAGTATTGAGAAAATGTCGGTAGCTCAACTGGTCATGACCAACTTAGGGGTCAACAATGGTCTTTGTACCCTAGAATTATTATATGTTAGTGTTTTATGGTACGATGCCCATTTTGATTTCATTGTTCAAAAATTAGTCCAATTAAGTTTTTTGAAAATTGACTTCTTTATCTACTTCTATTTCGGCTCTTATACATACTACAATGCTCTTATACATACTACAATGAGTTTTGAATTACCCAATGACAAGGTGAGAAAAAAGCATCAATGAACTCCTTACCAATATTCGTCTATTTGATACAGAGTCAATAAACCTAAATGACTTCTTATGAAAGTGGCTTATGAAATATTTTTTTTAGTGATTTTTTTCAATCAAAATTTAATTTAATTTTTATTATTATGTTCTTTTATGTCAAGCGCGCCCATCATAAAAAAAATTTAACTGAAAAAAAGCCATTTTAGTAAGCTTTTTTTTTTTCATCTTTATTGCCTTTTTTTAAAGTAAAAATTAATTTTCTTTTTATAACAAGTACGCATGACCTAATCAAAAATAGTAATAAAAAATTAAATTTTAATTAAAAAAGTCACTAAGAACTAAAAAAGCTACTTCATAAGCGGCCTTGGGGCAGGGGTGGTTGGAGTTTTCCTCTTTTACATTCAGGGGACCATGGTTTGGGCTAGGTCCGATGATCTGCAATTCAGCAAACCCCTAAAACCTTAGTTGGGACACGTTGGTTTTGTGGACCTCTTCAGCAAAGGCCAAAAGCCCAAGGAAACTTGTGGGGGCGACTAGCTATGAGTCTTGGGTTCAGTAATAAATCAAACTGATTAATAAAGTGAATAACTCACTTAGAATAAGTTTGGTACAATAATAAACTTGATTAGGTCAGTCCACGGACTAATGAGCACTAGGAGCACTAGATTGTTATCGACTAATACCGTATCTTAATTTACATAGTGGATCATCTGCTTCGAGTCTAAGAGCCTGTTTGGAACTTGTGTAAGGAGAAAAGAAGGAAAAAATGAGTGGAAGAGAAAATGATTATTTTCTTTCATTTGATTTTGCGAAGAGAATGAAAAGAAAATGATAAGAGAATAACTTTTTATATTCAAAGGAAAGTGAGAAAGAAAATAACTTTCTCTCATAAAGGAAAAAACCAAACAAACACATAAAGGAAAGAAAAATTATTTCTTTTCTTCCCCAACCTTTTCTATAGCTTCAAATAATTTGTAAAATTTTAAAAATCATTCAGCGTTCTTGCTGCTCCATTAAAATAGGGCGGGTTCCTCACCTGTTAAGTAGATGCTTTCATTCTATTTAGTAAGAGACTATTATTTTGTGAGTGGTAGAGTAAGAATGATACGACACTCTAAAAATACTGAATAATTTTATGCTAAAGGAATGGAGAATCTAAATATTGGTCGAATAATTTTAAGCTAAAGAAATGGAGATTCTGAAAAGATTGGTTGATTATTTGGTACTTAACAGTAGTCCAATGACGACACTTGTTTAGTACACGTGGACACGCAACACTGGTATGTGTAAAAGGATGACAACCTTTGAGTATTAGGTGTGGTCTGTCGGAAATACTGGTGCTAGTGTTAAGTATCAGAAGGAACCGCTTTATACATATATATGATATGTTGCTTCTAGATGCACTTAATTTGTCAAAGTGAGAAAGCATTGGAATTCTCTGTGCGATTATTCTCACGGTTACGTTTCTTTTATTTCTCACTTTTATTTTCTTAATAACTGAGCGTCAGAGTCAATTTACAGGTTTCAAGACTAACTTTGAAATCTATAGGGATTAGGCGACTAGAGGGCCATGGCCCCTCTAATGTCCAAAAAATCTAATTATATATCTTGTAGATTAAGGCTCCAAAATAATTAGTATGAATTTAGGCTCAAAGAATTCTATACAACAAAATGACTCATTTGTCTATATAATCTATATTGTAGCCCGTTTTTATTTTTTCTGTGTCCCAATGTCCATTATTACCTATGCCCAACAAATTGAGATTTGGGGCAAATTTTGGAAGAAAAATATAAGATGCTTTCTATTTGTGTAAACCAACATTGTTTAAATTTCATGACATTACGTGTCTCCAAGTGTTATTTTAATTAATATATCACTTAAAGAGTTGATAGCACATACGATGAAATCATGGCTTCATTCCTACGGATCTCTGTAGTCATTTAGTCTCATGCAAACCGGGTAATTATTGAGCTAAATATCTTGAAATAACTTCAAAGAGTTAATAGTACATAAAAAATTTCAAACTTGAAACCTTGGAGGAATCAAACTCTCAGGTTTCAAGTCTTCACTAACAGACCAGTCTCTTGGGCTTTTACTGTTATGTAATTCATTGCATTTTCTTATTTACTAGGGTAAAATACTACCTACATAAACTTAGTTCTCAATATTTTTTTCTAATTCCAAGATACAAGACCGTGAAACTTATATTAATAAAAGGCACATGAAATTTAATTACTTGTGATTAGAGTGAAAAATAGAATTGCAAAATAAGTTTATGTATAAGATTTTCTATTAATGTATACATGTGGTATTTACTTGCTTATGTATAGTTAGCAAGAAAATGCAGTAAGAATAGACGATGGATGTAACATTTTTATTAGAGAATTGGTTACCCGCAAGTAATGGAGGGTACGATTGAAATCAAACTGGCAACCTTGAAGGTAATTCAGATGCTACAATTCATTTTTATGCAAACCATATTATATATATATTTGCTTCCAGATGCACCTTGTCAAAGTGGCAAAGCATATATGAATAACTTAATTATATTTGCACCTTTCATTGTCTTTACCATAAAAATACAATGCCGTAAAAACTTCTAAATTTCTAAATCTTGATGCACGGTGGGAACGCGTAAGATACTGGTAGACTAATAGGATGATTCGCAGACCCGTTTGCATGCATGGAAAGTTGAAAAACAAAGCAAGCTTTACATAAATTAAGCTGGACAAATTAAACTACAATTATATAAAGCCAAGGAGGTCTGCACTATAGAAATGACTTTAAAACTCAAAACAAAGTTTGGTTAATATAATACTTCATGATGAGAATTGTGGTTGTTAGACCCTGTCAAACTTCTTGCTTTTGTTGGGAGCAAGCACTGAAATTTCGGGGATACTTGGTAAAACCAATGGAATAGTCTTCCTCCTTGTAAATCCCCCTTTTTAATTATTGGCAATGAAGTCTGCTCATGTATTTCCTTCATGCCTTAATGGTGTGACTATGTTCATTGCTTCTATACACTTTGTTTAAGAAAAAGTGTAATGCTATACATCTAGAAAATTTATACAGAATTTATATTCAGAATAATGTGTCTGAGTTGTGAGTTTATCACTTTAAAATAAAGAACCTACCAAAATGTATTTTAATTATAAAACTGCTATTGTCACATCATTTTAATTTAAAATTTTGTACAAAAATTTTAAAAAAATAACATTTTACTAAGAGAAATATTCAGTCTTCGATCCGTCTTTTCAAATGCATAGTCATGTTGTTGCCTTTTCGAACTATACCCTTGTACCAGAAATTCCATCAACTACGTCATTTTTGAATTTGTGTAAAATGCATTTTCTAATCAACAACATATGCACAAAATTGCTTGGATTCTTCTATTGTGACTGAGTCTTTAAGGGTTTTAACGTTACATGTTGATTATTGGATTGCATAGAATTCAATGGATACTATTAACAAATAATTAGCAGTCGAAAAAAACATAATAACATTATGTTAGTGACAACCGTTTTATATTTCAGAGTAAAGTTGCATACATCTACTATTTTTTAAATTTATAGTTGTGGGAGCCTGAGGGACTTTTTTAAAATTTTTTATTTGAGTATATAATTCTATTAATGTTAAAGATGCTAGTTATATGTTTAACATAAAAGCACTACCATGCAATTAGAAAATTTTATTTTTTTTAAAAAAATTCATACAAAAAATGTTACTAGAATGATATGAATAGAAAAAGAAAAAAAATAAAAATAAAAAAAGGTCGAACCTACTTGAAAAAGTTGATCTATGCCAATTAATATTATTAAATGTGTAATTGGGAATTGACTAAAAAAATCAAGTGATTGGGAATACGGGAGAAGAAGAAAGGGACAGACACACCACCTTTTGTCCTATAGCTGAGCTGACCGGACCCAAAGACCAAACCTGGGTGGACCGAAACAACTACGTCCATGAACCGCTGTCTGTGCTTTATGAATGTTTTGTCGCGTCAACGTCCTTTGGTATATATGCATGAATCGTGAAAAAATAATAACAATGGAATAGCAGATATGGAATGAGATTGAACTGCAATGAGAATAGTCAATTCCATTTGTTGGAACTTTAAACACAAGATCCTTTGTTTGGGAAGAGAATGTAATACTCCTGTTTCTATAATGCTTTATTGAAAGAGATGTCAGGAATAAGTGAATGCTCATGTATCAAAAAATTTATACAAAATTTATCAGTAGAAAGATATAGTTGAATAATAGTCATTTTTTTTAAAATAAAATATATAATTGTTAATTATAAAAATACCATTATTACATTATTCTTGTGAGATTTTCTGCACAAATTATATATCGTTTTTTCCTTATCCTGATTGTTAGCTTCAAAGGTCATTCGCCTTGCCTGTTAAAGGTGTTTTGTCTTATTTTGTGTGGCTCGTTTAATAACTCATTCTATACTTGTAATAGAGAGGATTTTCTTTCCCAATTGGCCAAAATTAATGGGCACCTTCTTGTCCTCTATAAAGCTCAATCATAATTTTAATCATCAACTGATCGGATGAACAATTACCAAATTAACTAGAATTCATTTATCTGTTACTTTAATTTCAGTGTTGGAAAGAACATGTAAGTCTCGATGGTTGAGGCGATTGGAAGAAATTTTTTTTTTTTGTTAATCGAGTCGTTGAAATTATTTGGAATAGTAATAATTTTCTTTGGATGTTTGGGTAAAGGTCCTGTCCCAATTCTTTCACATTGTGTGTATCATCACGTTGAACATAAGGACATAGTTACATAACAATAGCAATGTAGTTTATTGATATGAGGATGCATCTCGTGTACCCCGGGTACATTGTGGGATGGAGGAAATCCTTTTCTTTTTTTTTTTGTTAAGGGTAAAAGGTTACTTAGTCCCTTTAACTTTACTTCAGACATCAATGTCATTATTGAACTTTGATTTCTTTTATTTTGACTCTTTAACTTTTAAAATGAAGTCAATGTGGTCTATCATTTTAAAATAAGTTAACAAATTAAAAATTAATTATATTTTGACCCTCTCAACTATGATGTAGTTTTACTTTATCTGTAAAATTAAAAGTCGTTACATTTTACCCCTAAACTATAGGAATTTAAATTCGTATTAACACTATTGACATAAATTAAAAAAAAAAAACAAACTAAAGACTTGTAGCATTGATGATTTGACACAATATGAAATTTGTTTATCCCTAGTTAACAAGTGCGTAGTTTCAAAAATCTTATTGATATTTTCATGGCTCATTATTGGTGGTCCACAAAAACAAGATTTTATGGATCTTTTTTACTATTTTTTTTAGACATTTTGAGATGATTTATAACATTTCATAGTATTATTTTTTTTCTCTTTACTTTAGAGATTAGTATACAATTTTAGCCAAACAAATCCCTAATTTTAAATTTTGTGATAGTGAAAATATAACTATGTTTAGTTTAATAGGGGTAGAGTAATATTAAGTTATAATTTAGAAGGCCAAAATATAATTAATATTTAATTTACTTATTTATTTTGAAAACTTTGGCCACATTAATTTTCTTTTAAAAGTTGAAGAGTCAAAATAGAAAAAATCAAGATTCAAAAATGACATTCACATATGAAACAAAGTTGGAGGGACTAAATAATTATTTACACTTTTTCTTATTAGGAAAGTTTAGGGAGGTAAAAATAAATCATATCTTGTGGTTTTTCTTTAAATTGTAATTTAATAGGGGGGAGTTTGAAAGTTTTGGGACGAGAGGATCTGGGACAGGCAAGCTTCCCAAAAACTCTCTTGTACTCTTCCCTGATCTCTGTTCGCCCCTCTATATATACAGCCTCTTCCTCTTCCCTCCCTCCTCCAACTCTCTCTCTCTCTCTCTCTCTCTCTCTCTCTCTCTCTCTCTCTAAAGTTTCAAAGCTCAAAGCTTGAGGGCTCTCTCTCTCTCTCTAAAAAGCTTACAAGGGCTGCACAACACCACAGGTACGCTTTTATTCTTTACAGCTTCAATACTTAATACTATCACGTTTCTTCATTGCATAATCAAAGTTAACTGAAACTTCTCTCTCTCTCTCTCTCTCTCTCTCTCTCTCTCTCTCTCTCTCTCTCTCTCACATTATATTCAATCTTTGCATGTACGCTACACTGTCGTAACATATATAGTTCGATTGAAATTTGAATGACCAATGAATCTGACATGTTTTTCTTCGACGACACGTTACAATGGCTGCTTTTGATAAGTTTTTGTATACTATTAGTAGTTGTCTATGCATGAGTTTTGTTATCGGGAGATCATGCAGGTAATTAAACTCCACATTTGTTTCATGTCAACAGTTACATTAATTAAAAGGATGACATTTTCATTTTCATTTTCATTTTTAGTTTGTAGATTTGGACTTGTGAATACACATTACAGAAAATACTTAAAATTCTCCTGAGAACTGTCCTCAAGAAGAGAGTTTTGCAACCAGAACCTCCTCGCAATGTGTGTTTTTGAAAGTTTCGATCGGATCCTTCTCGTGTTATCATTTAGGATTCGTTAATGGACTTGAAAAATCAAAGCCACTGTTTGATATTGTCATGTTTAACAGATCAAATGAGTCATAGACCATGTAGGTTTTCGTGATTTTAGGCCAAAGATAGTTAATTTTTGTATTTCTTTTCCTTTATTTTTATTGGGATTCTCATGAAGTAGACATTTCACGAAAATTGTATTGGAGTCCATATCTAGGCGTAAAGAACACAAATTTGGACTCACAGTCATTCCTATTCACTTCGTGCTATCCTACATACTTCAACCTAAGACCTTGTCAAATGGTTAAAGCCAGAAACTTCATGTATTTGCAAGTCAACTCGTAGTTGGGGAAGAAATTTGGTCCTTTCCATTTCATGTAATATGACTTTGACCTAAATTCCATTGGGGCATGTTTGATTGGGATTATTACAAATTTATATATGTCGCTAGAGGTTATGGTCCAATTTAGGCGTCTGTCATTGCATGATTTGATGGTGATTCGTTTGGTAACAACGCTGAAATTGCATGGTTTCTGCTAACTAGTATGGTTCAAAATTCAAAGTCACCAATTTTATGGCTTTGTTTTGCCGAATAGGATCATCTCCATTCTATATGGTTAGAATAGAAATCTTCATTCAGGAATTGACACATCAACTTAAAAAAAATGAAAAATTAGGATGAGTTGACTTAAAATTTATTAAGCAATAAATGATTATGTAATTACATATAAAGAAATAAATTTTAATATAAAACAACTTAGTTTTAGTAAAACATCTTATAAGACCTCATCTAGTTTATTAATTGATAGAATGGAGATGACTGTGATTTTCTTGGAAAATAACTTTAAAATTAATTGATGTTGCGAACTGTTATAAACAAAACTTAAGAATTTAGTTGGACCTAAAATTTGTCAAATTTGTAGTGACATAGTGCAAGTAAGAGAGAGAGAGAGAGAGAGAGAGAGAGAGAGAGAGAGAGAGAGAGAGAGAGAGAGAGAGAGAACTTCACAATCACAAGTGAAGATCATAGAAACAAACTAAATGATCATAAGAGGGTAATGAAGTGCATGAGTTAGTAAGGGGGAAAAAAACACAAAATCAGGGTTAAGCATGTAGAAGCCCCAACTCTTATAGCATATTGCAACAAAATTGATAGAGCCTATAGCCAAAAAGTTCCATCATAACAATGTATCAACTGTTGTTACCTGTCTTGTTAATTGTCTATATTTCTAGCTGCTTGATTTCATGAAACAAAAGGCATGGATTGTTAATTGTAAAGTCCTTAAGCCACTAGATAATATAATCAGATTTTGCAGCTATGATTCGCTCGATTTCCCCAATTTTCTTCCAACATCTAAAGTGATGTTAACAGATACCAGCTTAGTTTGATAAAATAAAACATAATGCCCCTTCCTTGTCGGTTTTCTGGCAACAAAAGGCAAGATTCAAGTTGGGTATTCCACAGTGTAGGACAAAAAAAAAATAATGCATACATAGCTACATGATATAAAAATCCAGACCAGCACAGACAATATTAAACCCCTTAGACAGGTTCTAAGTGATCCTAGAACTGGGATTTTAGTGTCCCTGGTCTGAAAGGAATTTTGGTGGCCTAGCTAGAATTTTGTTTTTTTGAAACATCATATACATATGAACTAATTTGATCAGTACTGCATGCCCTTTGGTTTTCCCCTGATTTGCCTTGTTATATAGAAGTGTAGGTATAGTCAATATAACCTTGCATTTCTCTCTCCTCAACACATCTCAGATCATTTCAAGTATTTTAACTTGCAAACTAATGTGAAAGTTAGTTCAATACATCATATGAAGGTACTGGTAACTGGAATGAATAAACTAAATGTAGAAAATGTTCTTTATTGTGTTGATATTATTTTAATACGTCTGGACTACAACGATTGATGTATGATTCAAGAATTTAAAATTTAGTTGGCAGCATAAGCTATATGAGATTAAATGGTGGTCAAATGAAGCCAAATACAGTACAGTTAAACAACTTTAATTTAGAATTTAAACCTTGGCTCAAGTTGGTATCAGCTGACTCAGCCCTTAGTAATGCAACTAAGACAATCACAAGATGAGTCCATTGAATATAGCCTCCTTAAGATATGAAAACAGTTCTACCATGTCATGGTTCTTGTGAAAGCATGTGATATTGGCTAACAAAGTTGATAAATTCCTTAGCAAAGTTGGAATTTTCTTTCCCTGGTTTGCTGCATAAAATGCAATATTGGGCTACCTTGAAACTCGTGGGTGTATATCACACAAAACCTTCAGATAAGTTAGTTGCACTAATTAAAATGAGGATGACCTATACCTGATAGTACTCCCAGGAAAGTAGGAATCACTGGGTATACATATTACATATATATATATGTATATATGAGCTTATTCAGTTGTCTTCCAACCCATTTAAATTGAGAAGTGGAACGTAGCCTTTTCAGAGACCATCAGACGTTCTCTTCTTTAGAGTCATAAAATTACTCCAATCACACTGAAAAATCTTTTTATTTCTGGTCCCCTTCCTTTCATTCATTTGCAAATGTTGTCAGAAGTCTCCTTTGCAAGTCTTGAAGAGCAGAAAACTATGGAACACCCTGCTAGGTGCCACCCCCCATCCAATCAAATCACTGTCACAGGTTGAGCTGGTTTCATCAAAGAGGCTTCTTCAACCTAAGTTTTCTTTTCTCTGAACCAATTCCAAGGAAAAAGCCATAGCTAGTAAGATATATCTCATATGCAAGAAAACTGAAGCATCAGTAATTTTTTGTTGTAAGGAAGCTGACAAGGTAAGTCAAAAATAAAAAAGCTGGATTTTGATAAAAAATCAATGGGACTCAAAAATAGCACAAAGTAGGTTGGAAAGCTCTATATGTATAGTCATGTTTTCTCAACAAAATCATTTTTTCTGAAGTCCTTGAATCATTACTTAGCGAATAAGCTATATCAACCGTAAGCATCTAACTAGAAAGGTTCTTGCAGGTAGAAGTGAATTTTGCACCTGATCGCCTTGTGATGGGATTGCCACAATTATCAGCAAATGAGAATGGAAATTCTTCTTTGGTTTCATATGACTCATGGCTGGTAAGTTCTGTACAGTCATTTCAATTTTCTTCTTCAAATTGACATAATTAGCTAATAATTTGTATATGGTTCTTCATCTTGCAATATCCTTTGTTGAATCATGATGTTGAGACAAAGTTTTCTGTACCATTTCTTTTCTTTCTCATATATTTACAATATAATCCAGAGTTGACTTTATTTATGTAATTTGTTGGCATACAGTTAAAACACCCTTCGGCCTTGGACACATTCGATCAAATAATGAGCATTGCGAAAGGGAGAAAGATAGTAGTGTTTTTGGATTATGATGGAACCCTCTCAAATATAGTGGACAACCCTGAAAAGGCTTTTATGACTAATAAGGTAAATGGTCTACACATACAAAACATCAACATGGTACCATAGAGATATCCTAATTGTATTAGAGGGATCATTTGATGTGCAGAACTTAACCCTCCTCCTGAGAATTAAACAACATCTGATGATATTGATGAACAAAATAATGAAATGAATTGCAGATGCGAATGGCAGTACATGAAGTTGCTCGTTATTTTCCCACCGCAATTATAAGTGGAAGAGGCCGTGACAAGGTATTACTTCCAAGTTTACAACTAACAATCAATTTGCATATTTAGCTTGTTAATTATTACACAAGTAATGATAATATCTCATTTTTTTCATCTTCTAGGTGTATGATTTTGTAGAATTGGACAATGTTTACTATGCTGGAAGTCATGGGTTGGATATAGCAGCTCCATTACAGTCTCCAAACTATGGAGATCCCAAGCATCAAACTAGAGTAGTTGACAGAGAGGTGGGTTTTACTTCTTTTAACCACGAAATTTTATTGGTGACATTAATTCAAGTTTTATTGTTTAAAATGAGTATTTCTCGAAATTCAATAGAGTTGAAAAAACTCACTTACCAAAAACTAAAAATAAAATAAAATAAAAATACAACTAAATAGTGATTGAATTACCTACCATAACGGGGTTTCTATGATCTATAGGGTAATGAAGTAGTTCTCTTCCAACCGGCGAAGAAGTACTTGCCTTCAATTCAAAAGGTAGAAAGATTTATTTGTAATTTTAATACTAATTGGAAGATCTATTATATACTGTCTTTTTACATATCTTTTTCCTCCTCTCATGAGTATGTAATAATTCATGTGCCTATGGCAGATATTTAGTGCATTGAATGAGAAGACTCGAAGTATAAGGGGCGCCATGATCGAAAACAATAAGTTCTGCATTTCTGTACATTTCAGACATGTTCGTGATGAGGTACGTATTGTTCATGTTCCTAACTGGAGAAAGGAAGGAACAAAAAAAAATGATTCAATTGATGCATAATATAGAGGATAAAATGCAGGACTTTTGCACCCTTGAAAAGCTGGTAAATTCTGTAATGGGAGAATACAAAGAGTTTCGCATATCAAAGGGCAAAAAGGTATTAATTGCATGTTCTATAATTCTTAAATTCTGTAGTAACAATGATTCTCTCATGTCCATGACCCATTTTGAATTTTTTTGGGATAATTTAACAGGTGTTTGAGATACGTCCTGATATGGAGTGGGATAAAGGTCATGCTTTAAATTATTTACTCGACACGCTAGGACTCGGCTCCTCTAGTGATGTCCTTCCATTTTACATTGGAGATGATAGAACTGATGAAGATGCATTTAAGGTATCAATCTTTGAAGTTTGATTTTGCTGGTGTGGGGTTGTTTTGGGTTTTAATGAACAAAAATTCTATAGGCATGAGACTCAAAAAGTCAAGCCAAACATGTCATAATAAATTGTTGCTTCCTTTTGTCATTTGGTGCTTTTTTTTCTTTTTTCTTTTTTTTTTTTTCCTTCTAGGTCATTAGAATTACTCAAGTTTTGTTTTATATCTATTTGGATGCTCACAGGCTATAAGGAATAGGGGAGAAGGTTATCCCATTGTTGTTTCATCCATTCCAAAGGACACCATGGCTTTATACTCTCTACAGAACCCATCGGAGGTCAAGAAATTCTTGTTACGTCTGGTCAGGTGGAGGAAAAATTCTTCTCTGGCCAAGTTTGTTGTCTAAAATTTAGCAGGGAAAAGCCAAAATGGTAGGCTGGTGTGCTCTCATAAACGTAGCCTACCCGAACAAGATAGCACAAGCCAAGCTTGATGGTATCTGGGGGAGAAATTGAGCGCCAGAGAACAGGAAAAATTTTTAAATTTTCAAGAGGTTGAACTGCTTAATAACATGAAGGCAGTTTTTTGTTTTTCTCCCTTCAATCCAGTGTAAATTTTTGTAACTGGAATACCGGGTGTCATCAAGTATATTTGAATAATATTTGGTATATCCTGAATAAAGGCCTCTAATTTTTTCATTTGGTACATCACGTATATATATTGGTGAAATGGCAACATCATGTTGATGTTGATACATATATATATATATATATATATATTGTCTGAATGTTTTTTCAGAGATGTTGAGGTGGAGTTTGGATTGATCAATTCTCTCTATTTTAAAGTAATCACCGTCACTATTATTTATGAAGCATCGAGGCTGATCAACTGTGTTTAGTTGTGCATATATAGGACTATACCATTTGTAAATTCTATTGAACTTAATTTGCTCTATGCCCGCCTTGCTGGTAATAGATTTTGACTCTTATCACTCGAACACAGTATGGCTCCAACTTTTGAAACTTTCATGAAACCTTGTCAATCTGCGCCTGTTTAAGCGATGGAGACTGACAATATCACGAGGCCCCTTGTTTTGAATCAGCAACGAATGAGTTTGAAGATAAATATAGAGAGAGAAAGAGAAAGAGGCATTATTATTATTATTATTATTATTATTATTATTATTATTATTATTATTTTGATTCATGAGAAGGATTTATAAGAATAGCGAAAGTCGGAAGGAGATCTAAAAGAGGAGAGCTCCAACTCTTGGTCTTCTAAAGAGAGGTCAAGAGCTCTGACAAACTGGGCTAGCTCCAGTTGATTAAAGAGAAAGAGACATTATGCACATTGCAAATGTTTCTTTAGGACACTATCCCGTGCCCCTTTAAAAATGTTTTTGAGAGGTTATTGCCATGCATGCACCATTCGTGTTTATCAGTGTATATAAATGTATATATATGGGGTGGGTTTAGGAGGGAGGAGCCTTTCATTTTCAAAGAATTGATTGAATCCAAATAGCCAGTAGAAATAATGGAGGCTTCATATTCAAAATGTTTTTGAAAGTGTTCGAGTTAATTTACGCACATTAAGAGGACTAAATGTTTATTTTTTATATGTTTAGTAAAGGTTGTTTTCGGTCTGTTTAAAGGCAAACCATTTATGTTGGGATTAAGATATTCAAAAGCAAACCATTTATGTTGCAACCTAGCATACCTAGGTTAGTTAATATGAGAAGCACGCTCACTTGACGAACTAGGACAACTCCTTGAGTAGTTGTTATTTATGTCAGCAATGCAAAACTATAACTACCCCAAAAATTTGCAATGAAAAATATGCTTGTTTCGAAGTGAATTTCCTTTTAGATTCTGTGGGTGGGATTTTTCGGGAAGGCTGGGCCGAACTCTCAAGCCCCAAATTGATGAGTCCAAACTTCTTCCTACAAGACAAGGGGGTTAGAATGGGTCGACCCTAGGAGGGCCGATCACACTCCGAAGATCAAGTTAGCAAACTTAATCGAGAAGGATGAATGAAAGTTGTGTATGTCAGTGGTTTTTCCTCTATACCTGGCTCTCGATTCCTCGGGTCTTTATAGAGTCCTCCAGAGAGTGTGTTTTGTCTTGGCCTATCAACAGGCTCTCATGGTCTGCTGGTTAGGCATTATCATTGACGCCGCCTGGCTACCTGCAGGGTCTGGCGCACCGTCGTGGAGGATTCCGGCTGACCGGACGTGCACGTCGACGTTTGTGTGGGCAGCCGCTCGTGCATTTAATGCAAGTCAACTCCGCATTTAATGCTCAAAGACCGCTAGCGGTTTGGGCAAACTGTTCGCTATCTGGGTTACGCTGGGAGGAGGTCGGCAGCTTAGGCTAGCCTTCCCTCATAACTGATTTGGGCCCCCAGGCAGCCCCAACTTTAATTCGAGTAGATTGGGCCTCACCCATTGGGTTGGGCCGGGGGTTACCCCCCCACAATTGCCCCCCAGCCGTTGTGTCGTTTGAGATTCTGAAACGGCCAAGGGATGTAACGGTCACCCGGCCACGTAAATGGCGGGGATTTTAAAAAATTCAATGGTGGGGTGTTATTAAATCGACGGCCGACGTGACGCTTCGGCAGAGCGTCATGATTAACGTCGGTTTACTGTGCCCGAACCGACGGCTCTGGCGTGTATAAAAGACCGACGCCCTAATTAGTTGGGAGACACTTGATCTCTTTCCTTTGCCTTCTGAATAGCGTGTGCGTCAGCTGTTTCGGCACCCACCACTGTAAGTGCCTTTTGAGCCCGCGACTTCTCTGTTCTTCATTACGTCTTGTGTCTTGACGATTGTCCCCTGATGGCATCCCGTCTTCGAAAAATGTTAGATGGTCCATCGGCCCTTGCCGCGTTTAGGGCTAGGTTTGAAGTCCCGGATGAAATCGGCGTAGAGTTGGTCGATCCCGAGGACTATCGCATGGTGGAGACCGAGAAAGGGGTGCCGTTCCCAGTCATTGCTATCGTAGAAGGGGGGCTTAGGTTTCCCCTCCACCCTCTTCTTCATAAATTCGTAGTAAAAAATAAGGTGTCGCCCTCCCAATTGGCGTCGAACGTATATAGAATCTTCTTTAGCATGCTAGAAATAAATCGGCGCCTGAGGGTGAACCTGGGCCTTGCCGAACTGGACTACTGCTACACTCTTTGTAAAGTCGGAGGTAGTAACAAGGTTTACCTCTGTATAGTAAAGAAGTCCTTAGAGCTTCCTCAAGGAAGGGAGTCGACGACGTTAGGGTCTGGGTAACCGGTCCATAGGAGTTCGGCAACGTTCCCGAGAAGGATAGACCGGCGATTCGATGCCCTAGAGTGCCCGTCAAACTAGGTTTGAAGCCGATCTCTCGCATTGTGCGTCATTTTAAGTTTCAGTTCGCTTCCACACTAACTCTCGAACTTTTTGCAGACACAAGGAAGCGGTCAAAAGCTCGTGACTGGTTGGTTAACTCTGACGACCTCAACAAGGTCTTGAATTACGTCGGTGAAGGTCGGCTACGATACATAGCTCGGGCAGCACATATCTTGCTCTCCTATCCACTGCGATACTCGACCTTTACTGCCGAGACTGGAGTCCCCCAGAGTGTACTAGCAAGATTGGCGGACGAAGGTGCCGAAGGGGACTTTGAGGAAATCCCTACTGGCATAGTGATCGAGAGGGCACGTATCCCTACAGGCGTGACAGTTGCGGTTGCTCCACCATCTGCATCGCCTGGTGAAGAGCGGCAAGAAGAGCGAACTAAATCACACAGTTCGGCATCCACTTCGTCACCATACACCGTGCCCGACCGCTGAGTTGAGATTCCCACCCGAACAAGTGATTCGAGCCCATCACCCAACGAGATGGACGGCATGAGTCTGAAGGAAAGAATGTTTGCTCTGGCGGGACAGCCGCTGAGGTCGGCCACACCCACTCCTGCCGAAACTCCTCCAGCCGAGCTAGTGGTAGCTCCCGTGGAGGAGGCTCCACCCGTGCAATAGAGGCCGGAGACACGGCAACAAAGAAAGAGGAGGCTCGATGTCGCTCCAACTCCAGCGCCCAAGAAGCAGAAAGGCAAAGCAATGGTGGATGAGGTCGACGAGCCTGTGACCATCACTCTGGACATTCTGGGCCGTCCTATGACGACAGCAGATTCTATGATCGATCAGCCCGAGGTTACTTTTGGTGTTATGAAGAGCGTCCTTCAGAAAAAGGACGTAGCGAAGCTGGGCGAAGCAAACGACTTGGCCGTTTTTATGGGCGCTTTCCATGACTCCATACTGGTAAGACAGCTCTGACTTTTTGATGACTACGGTCTTTTTAGACACTTGCCCTAACAACGACCTTCTTCGATCT
>CM065377.1:80117274-80277274 GCA_033060915.1 Euryodendron excelsum | reverse complement strand
AATTTTGGGCAGGGGGAATGGATCTTTGGGGCATGCCCTGTTGAGGTCAATGAAGTCTACACAGACCCTCCATTTGCCGTCCTTCTTTTTTACTACTACGGTGTTTGACAACCAGCTTTGGTAGTTGATCTCTCGAATCGCTCCAGCTTCCAAAAGCTTCTCTGTTTCCTCCAAGACAGCATCCACATGCTGGGTAGCTGCCCTTCTCCCTTTTTGGATAACAGGTCGGCAATTTGGGTTAACATTAAGGCGATGACAGGCGACGTCAGCGCCGATCCCAAGCATGTCATAAGGGGTCCAGGCGAATACTTCTAGGAAGTCTGTCAGTAACTCAATGAGGGATTTTTCCTCTTGTTTGGACAAAGAGGTGCCGATGACGAAGTATTTTTCCCCTTGCCGATCTATGTATATCTTATTCAGGTCCTCCACAGCTTTATTCTCGGGCGTCTGTCCCACATCATCAATGGTGGGGGTGTCTTCATGCAGCTCCATCATCTGCACTTTCTCAAATTTTGTCTTGGTCGCACATGCTGTTAGAAAACACCGTTTGGCAGTCACTTGGTCTCCCCTTATCTCGCCAACTCCTGCTGGGGTCGGAAACCGAAGCAGCTGATGGTATGTGGAGGGAACGGCCTTCATGAGGTGCAACCAGGTTCGTCCCATGATGGCATTATAGGGGGATGGTACGTTAACCACCAGGAATTCGGTTTGTAATGTGATCCCTCCGGTCGTTACAGGAATCGTCACTTTACCCATGGGCCAGACTGGGTTCGAGCTGAAGCCGACCAATGGGTTAAGCGATGGTTGGAGGTCGGACTCCCCGAGCCCCAATTGCTTGAACAAGCTGTAGTACATAACTTCAGATGAACTCCCTTGGTCGATGAGCAATCTTCTAACGTCACAGTCCGCCATTCTTAATGTAACAACCAAGGCATCATTATGAGGGATCTGCACTCCAGCGAGATCCTCATCGGTGAAGGAGATGGACGCATGGGTATCGCCGACTTTGGCTTTCTTGCTGGGTGGTTGTATCTGCATCACTTCCCTCAGGTGCGCAGCCTTCTGCATCTCGGCTCGGTACCTATGTGCGTTGATGGTTCCTAATTCGGCCGAACCGTGCAACACGTTGATTACCCGCACCGGCCTTACTTCTGGTTCTTTCTGGGCTGCTTCCTGCACTCGTGGTTGCTCGGCTTCAACCTTAGTCTTCTCCCGATCAATGAATTGGTCAAGGTGGCCTGCTTTGGCTAAGTCTTCCAAATGGGTTTTCAGATGCCGACACTGCTCCGTCTTGTGCCCCTTCTCGCGGTGGTAGGAACAGAACCTCTTCTGGTCCCTAGTTGCTGGATCTCCCCCAGCTTTGGTGGCCACTTGAAGAAGGGCTTATCACGGATCTGGGGCAATATTTTATAAATGGGGTCTTTAAAGACTGTGTAGACCCCATCAGTCACTCTTTTTCCTCAGCCGATGTCTTCTGATCGGGGCTTCTTGACAGCCTTCTTATTCGTCTTTTCGGCTGCAGCGCCGACCTTGGTTGTCTCCCCCTGGGGTACGTCCTCGTCTAGCCGCGCATAGCGCTCGATCCTCAGCATTAGTTCCTGTATGTTGAGGGCTGGTTTCTTCATTAGGGATTGTCGTAAGCGATGCTCCCTGGGAAGGCCGATCTTGAACTGAGTTACAGCTAACTGCTCGCTGCACTCGTCAATCTCGTTATAAGCCTCCCAGTATCGTCGGGCGTATGCTCGCAATCCTTCTCCTTCCTCTTTTCGCAATGTCAGCAAGAAATCGACCTCCTTCGGCTGTAGGCTATTTGCTATGAAACGGGCTGTGAAAAGTTCGGTTAGTTGCCTCCAGTTAGAAATGGATTTAAGTGGCAATTTGTCGAACCACCGTAACGCCACACTTCCCAGGCTGGAGGGGAAAATCCGACACATCAGCATCTGGTCATTGCACCACACTACCATGAGCTGTTTGTAATGCCGAACATGGTTAATTGGGTCGGACTTCCCGTCATAGAGGGTGAACTTTGGTGGGGTGAATTTTCGAGGAATTGGATGGGATTCAATCTCCTCAGTGAATGGCGTGGATGCAATCTGGTCAAGGGCCTTTCTCATCAGGTCATGGGCTGTGCGCTCCTTAGTTTGCTGCCTTCTGTCCTCCTGCTTTTCATTGTACCATTTTTCCCAGTCTTCCTTCCGCCGATCTCCTTCCGCTGGACTGTTGTGCGGCGGTGTTTCGCTCCTGTCCCTTCGCCGACCCGTGCGCCTGTTAACGCAACGCGCGGTACTAGGGGTGTAGCTTCCTCTTACCAGTGGTGCTAGTTCGTCCCTGGCGCCAACAACCTGCTCCCGATCTGGGGACCCATCTGTCCTACGCCCATTCCTGGCAGAGAATGCCTCCCTCATTGCCCGCATCTGTGAGGTGAGGTAGGCTATCTCTTCTCCGCGCCGCCGAATTTCCCTCTCTGCTGCACGGAGCGTATCCTCGCTTGGGACCCGCCCACTGGAGGGTGACGGGGCCAGATTCCGAGGACGGTTCCTGCGGAAGTTTCTGTCCCTGACATAGCCCGTATCCCTCCGCATTTCCTCTGATGCCTCCTGGTGGCTTTCAGCGGGCGTTCGTATCTCTGATCTTAGTATTCTCCTTTGCCGATCTACTGGTGTAGATTGGCAGTGCGCCGAACTGGTCTGATTTTTACTAGAGGAGGCTCCGAAGCCTCTCCCGTCGTGGTTTCCTTTCCTATGTCTCCGGTCGTTTAGACTCATGGTTTTTCTAAACCTTCCCACAGACGGCGCCAATTGTGGGTGGGATTTTTCAGGAAGGCTTGGCCGAACTCTCAAGCCCCAAATTGACGAGTCCAAACTTCTTCCTGCAAGACAAGGGGGTTAGAATGGGTCGACCCTAGGAGGGCCGATCACACTCCGAAGATCAAGTTAGCAAACTTAATCGAGAAGGATGAATGAAAGTTGTGTATGTCAGTGGTTTTTCCTCTATACCTGGCTCTCGATTCCTCGGGTCTTTATAGAGTCCTCCAGGGAGTGTGTTTTGTCTTGGCCTATCAGCAAGCTCTCATGGTTTGCTGGTTAGGCATCATCATTGACGCCGCCTGGCTACCTGCAGGGTCTGGCGCACCGTCGTGGAGGATTCCGGCTGACCGGACGTGCACGTCGACGTTTGTGTGGGCAGCCGCTCGTGCATTTAATGCAAGTCAACTCCGCATTTAATGCTCAAAGACCGTTAGCGGTTTGGGCAAACTGTTCGCTGTCTGGGCTACGCTGGGAGGAGGTCGGCAGCTTGGGCTGGCCTTCCCTCATAACTGATTTAGGCCCCCAGGCAGCCCCAACTTTAATTCGAGCAGATTGGGCCTCACCCATTAGGTTGGGCCGAGAGTTACTCCCCCACAGATTCTAAAAAGGATTCTCATATTGGTTTGCAAGTTCATAAGAAATGCAAAGGAGCTCATTTGCTCTTCATGATTCCATCACACAATGGGAACCTTTGTTAATTTAATTGCATGAGGATGA
This sequence comes from Euryodendron excelsum, assembly GCA_033060915.1. NCBI lineage: Eukaryota > Viridiplantae > Streptophyta > Magnoliopsida > Ericales > Pentaphylacaceae > Euryodendron > Euryodendron excelsum. The sequence continues at coordinate 80,273,750 of CM065377.1, read as the reverse complement.
TATTCTAGCACCACCCTAAGACTAAAGATTGGTTGACATTTCATATAAGATCGATTATAATTAAGTTGTAGGACATAATTAACTTATCACGAAAGCCAAATAATTGAGATATATATTTCACATAAAATAGTATATGATATGGGGGCATTATTTGAGTTCCCTAATTTGTTTTCTCTATATGAAAGTTTTACATTATCAATGAATCCAATATTCTAAATACATTCAAAGGAAGGGGAAAAAAAATCAATCAGTGAATCAAATAAGTCGAGTGCCTTTCTTCCAATCCCAAAAAAAATGGGAAAGAAACATAACATTGAGGTTGGGGATCGACTTGGGATTGTAAGATGTTGTAAATTTTTTATTCTGCATTTACCTTGAAAAATCAATAATTTTGTTTTTCCGTTTCACTGCATTATTTCCACTAATCATTTTCTCTATTTCACCAACAAATATCCCAAAAAAAAAAAAAAAAGAACAAAACAAGAAAATGCAACACAAAATAACATTCCAAACGGCGACGTTTGTTCGTTTAAATCCAATAAAAGACGTCCTTAAACCCTCTCTCAGAAGCGGGGCCTTAAACCCTGTCCGGCTGTCCGTCTCTGTAGCCCTTCTCACTCCCGCCTCTCAACGGCGGCGCCGCTGCTACTAAAACCTTTCCGGCGACACCCTCTTTGAAATTCCCCGTTACACCCGTCTTTCCTCACCATTCCACAAGCCTTCATCGGAAAATCCAGAATTTTTTGGGAATTTTCTCTCCAACAGTCCGTCCTGGCATGCTAGTCAAGCTCCTCCCACAGCTTCGTCTCCTCAACTCTTCTCTTCCGGTAGCCCGTTTCTCCACCATGAAGCCCAAGCCACCCGTCAAACACTCATCTCGGGTCATCCCCATTTTCTCTCGGATCTTCCCTCTCAAGCTCAAATACCAATGTCTCTCCAGAAGACTATGGCTTCCAACTTTACCAACCCAACAACAAACACAACCACAACAGCACGGTATTCGTCGATTCTCGACCCGTTCGGGTAGACCCAGGCCAGGTTCAATTGCCGAGGTACGGGCTTCAAAGAGCCTTATTGACGACGAAGCTGAACTCAGTGATTGGGTGAGTGGGTTGAGATCGGACTCATTTCGTATAAGCGATGACGACGGCAATGATAATGACACCGGTTCGGTTAAAGAGAGGGGTAGTGATAGGCGTACGGGTAGGGATGAAAAAGGTGGGACGGATAGGGTTTCCTCAGCCAAGAGGCGAAGAGAGAGCGGTTCCGCTGACCATTCAATGTCGAATAGGCAAATGGGCAGAGATTCAATGGGTCATTTTCGAGGAACTCGAGGGGGAAAGCACGGTTTGGTGTTGAATTGAAGGCGAAGGATGAGGGATTTGGGTCGCGGAGGAGTGAGAATGGTTGGCGAGGGGAGAAGAATCTGACAATATCTGAGAGAGGTGGGAGAGTTTCAGAATTCGGAGATGGGCTGGACAGAGGGGTCAGTGGTGGTGATGGATTGAAGGGCGGTGGGAAAAGATTAAGAAGAAGCGGGTTTGTGACCTCAGATGATGAAATTGGTGATGATGAAGAGGAAGGGGAAGAGAAGTTAGTGAAGAGCTTTAGAGAATTCATAAGTGAGGAAGATAGTGAAGAAGGTGGTGATGATGATGATGGTGATGGTGATAGTGATATGCTCAAGAATGCAGGTCCTATGTTTGGAGCTAAGAAAGAAGCTAGTCCACGGGCAGGGCCTAGTTCACCTGGAAGAAATGACTCATACTTGGTTGAGACCAGGTTTGGTTCAGAACATTCTAATTATATGTCATATCTATTATCGTAGCATTTCATTTCTGTTAATGCTAGTTTCGGGAATATTGTAAGTTTCTGTCCTAGAATTGGACAGAAGATTAGAGAAACATGGCCTTCAGAATCATAGATTTACTGGGGAAACCTTGGGTAAAAGAAATTCTTAACATGAAGGTTTACAGGAAATGAGCATTGATGTTTAAATAAAAAAAGGTAAAAGAATATTGCTGCCTGGTTTATTTTCCCAATTGGCATTTGATTGCAGTACATTGCTTGAAGCTTGCCTTTGGACGGAGGTTCTTGAAATGTGGGAAATGTAATTAGTAAAAGTAGGAGTGAGAATGTGTATCTTAATAAGTTTGGTGGGCAAGAGATTACCATAGGATATATATACACACACGCATACATATGTATATATCCTTTTGGGCACATGGGAGATTGAAAAACATGGTTGAAGTGGATAGAGTTTGACGGAGTGTGGTTTGGTTCTTTTTCACTTTTCAAGCAGAATGAAAAGTTTTTTTGTACAGTTACGAAGAGCCATGCTAAATTATGGTACAAAATGTAAGGCAAGAAGCATGCGTCCATGATAAATGTAACTGCAAATTGAAATTAATGAATGGCAGTACAAGAAAAATAAGCTAGTTATATTTATGCATTATATAGCTAAACATGCACTAAAAGTCATCTAAGGTAGTTTGGTCATCTGCGACAAAGACCTTTGGCTTCCCTATTGGGGAAAGGTGATCCAGAATGCATGAATGCCTGGAATTTAAAGAGGATATGGCCATTATATGGAACTAAATGACAAAGGAGTTGTGCTGCCTACCTGGAGTAGTTGGGATTGGGGGCGCTGTTTAGTTGTATTGAATTGGAATTCTTACTTTGCTTCCGTTTTTTGAAGAATTGATTTTGTGAATGTCCTCAGGTTTGATCAATGCTCAATTTCTCCCTCGTCGTTAAAGGGAATTAAGGATGCTGGATATGAGAAGATGACTGGTGCAAGAGGCAACACTTCCTGTTATTCTCAAATATTTGTCTCTACGAAGCATACCTAGTAATTTTAAAGAAAGACTAGTGAATGAATGCTGTAACATTTTCTTCCTTTCTTTATTTTTTAATTATCCTTACTTTCATTTTAAGATTAAGGGAGCATTATGTGGTTGGAATCAGGAGACAACCAATATGGTACACAGTTTCTGCTTGCAGTGGTTTAGACGAATTTACTACTTTTGTAGTGATGAAAGGAACTTGGAATTTAGTCATTCATTTCTTACGAACAATGACATGAATTTGCACCTGGATTATTGGGTATAAATTAAGAGCTCGGATCATTTTTCTAAGATAGTTATAGATTGTGTTATAGCATATCCAGAAAACAAAAAAGAAAAGGGGGTAGTTAGAAATTGTGTCGTATAATTGTGCTATTGACATAATGGAGGGATTGTTTACAGTCAGTTACAAGTTATGGATTTGCTTTCATTCCAATTTTTTTTTGTTTTTTTTTTGAGCAGCTTTTCATTGTGTTACTTGAAAAGATATGTGTGACTTTGAAAAGCTATCACTACGACATGCAAAGAACTTACATCTTTGTAAATTATCCTGATTCATGATTCATGCTTCTATTTATATGACAATAACTTTTATAATCAATTTTGTTTTTAAGGCAAGGATGTTCTTGCCAAGGCAAAAACTGGCACTGGAAAAACTGTAGCATTTTTGGTAAAACACTTTATCTTTCGTTTTCTATGAGTGATTTCCTGCTTGGTTAATGTCTTCCAGTTGCATTTGAAAATGCAAATGCATTTAGAAAATCACCACAATGCTTTACTATGAATTACGTTAGCGTTCTGTTTTAGGTTAATGTGGAGAATTGAACGTGGAATTCTAACTTTCTTCTAATGAATAGGTGGTTAAAGTTTAGCGTTCTGTTTTAGGTTAATGTGGAGAATAGAATGTGGAATTCTAACTTTCTTCTAATGAATAGGTGGTTAAAGTGTAAGGCTAAATAGTGTTACAGCCCATGCCCTATCTTATTGTTTCTTAATTTTACCCTTTATCTTAGATTGTTAGTGACTTTAAGTTTATAGAGATATGTAGGTAGCAGACCGAGGAAACCATATCTGAGTTGACTGTTGTTCATATGATGCATCCTATATAACAGGTGTTAGGGAGTTTTTAGCTGACTTACTGTTAATCTTCTTACATTTCAGCTTCCTTCAATTGAAGTAGTTGTGAAATCACCCCCTCCTGCTCATGATCAAAAGCAACCCCCAATTCTTGTGCTTGTACTATGCCCAACTTGAGAGCTTGCTAGTCAAGCTGCTGCAGAGGCTAACACTTTGTTGAAGTATCATCCTTCTACTGGTGTCCAAGTTGTGATAGGAGGAACAAGACTCACTTTAGAACAGAGACGAATGCAAGCAAATCCTTGCCAGGTGAGTTTCTTATCATTGCAAGAGACCATGCTTCATGTAGACTAGTTGACTTATGTGCTGACTTTTATTGCACTCACTGGTGATCTACCAGGTCATGCATTAACTTAACTGCTTACTAATTAAATCATTAAACAGCCTTCCAGAATGTTGTGGAACACCCCATTATAGAGAGAACTTATAAAAAAAGTGAAGTTCTAATTTACTTAAGAATACGTTTTCACGTAGAAGGGATCCTTGTAACAACTGTCAAACACTTCACTGTTTGCATGTGTGCATATATTACTGCATGTATGCAACTTCCTAATGCTGCTGGTTGACTAATTTCATCTTTATATACTTTGTTGGCTATTAGTTGATATTTTTGCTTCTTACTCAGATTCTTGTAGCTACACCTGGAAGACTCAGAGATCACATTGAGAATACCACAGGATTTGCCACTCGGCTCATGGGTGTGAAAGCCCTTGTGCTTGATGAAGCTGATCATTTATTAGACATGGGATTCCGCAAAGACATTGAGAAGATCATTGCTGCTGTACCAAAACACCGACAAACACTTCTGTTTTCTGCTACTGTTCCAGAAGAGGTTTTATTTTCTACTTTTCATTTTAGTATGTGATAACGTGTCCTGTGACTTTGTTCTTCCTTTTTTCCTTCTTAAGAAATTCTACAAACCACAAAAGAAAGAGAATCTGAATGTGCTATTCGGTATGTAGGTCCGCCAAATCTGCCATATTGCTTTGAAAAGAGATCATGAGTTTATTAATACAGTTGGAGAGGGTAAGTGAGGAGACACACTCACAGGTAGGTTGAAGGCCATCTGCAATTGTTTTCCTTATATTTTGGTTACTTAAGAATTTAATGGCATCTCAAATCTTAAAATGTTGGACCATTACAGGTCAGACAGATGCATCTAGTTGCTCCTTTGAACAAACATTGTCCACTACTGTATGTTCTACTGAAAGAGCATATCTCAGATGATGTTGATTACAAGGTACATTGTAGTCCAAAAAGCTCTTCACCAAATTATTCTCAGACGATGAATTTAATTGTTCGAGATTCTTGTGAAAAGTATGGGAAATGCTATTTGACTGACATTGAACATTTTGTTAAGTTGCCCGTTGATACAAAATAACTTCTTGGTAGGCCTCTATCACGTTTGGTAGTTAGTGTACCATATTGCTGTGAGATTGTCATCTTGCTCTAAATGTCAATGACTGTTGTTTGTCAGAGTTATGTGATCTTTTTTATGCTTACTCCAAGAGAGTGTTTTTTTTTGCAGGTTCTTGTATTCTGCACAACTGCAATGGTCACGAGGCTTGTTGCTGACCTCCTTGGTGAGCTCAATCTGAATGTGCGAGAGATCCATTCTAGAAAGCCACAGAGTTATAGAACCAAGATTTCTGATGAATTCCGAAGTCAAAGGGGCTTATTCTTGTGACTTCTGATGTTTCTGCACGCGGTGTTGATTATCCGGATGTTACCCTCGTTGTACGGGTATAATCTTGATTTGCTATTCTCTAAGAAGTTGAATCATGTAATTATATCCTCACAAAGCCATATTAATGTTTATTTTAGATTATGTATTATGTATAGAGATTTCTTGGATTCTGTAGGTTCCCTATTATGTATGTTACAGAAAGTTCACCATAGCTTAGGAAGTACGAACACTCCGTTGGAGAAGCCGTACCCGTGTCCGACACTTGTTGGACACCGACACGCGTGAGGCACTCGTCGGACACGTGTCGGACACTACATTCTACTTGTCTAATTATTTATTATTTATTTTTACATTGGACACTCCACGGACACGGTTTGGACACGCGTGTCTCGTTTTGGACACTTTAGGGACACGGGGGCCTCAACTATAAATTTTGAAACTAATTGTTGGTTCGAAGAAGAAGAAAAACAAACAAGAAGAAGAAGAAAAATAAGTATGCTATGATGATGGATAGTTGATTAAATGTAATGACGTTTTAATATTTTTTGTAGTTTATGACTTTATAGTATTGTGTATTGATAGAACAACTTTTTTGTTGTTAATGTGTGTTAATGTGTTTATTTGTTTTATATTTTTTATGGAATATAATTGACTAATTATGAATTTGTTGCCGATTAAGTAGTGAAATGTGTTTTTTTTTTATTTTTAATTCATGTAATCTTCTATATTTTTTATTTCTTTCGTATAATATTTATATGTATAACATATAAGGAATATAAAAAATATAGACTTTTGTCGTGTCCCTGCCGTGTCGTGTCTAGTATTTTTTTAAAATTATCGTGTCTGCGTGTCCGACACGTACATGTCCGTGTCTGTGCTTCTTAGACCATACCTTTGGGCTGCCACTGTCTGAATTGCAGGTTGGCTTGCCAGCTGATAGAGAGCAGTATATACATCGACTTGGTAGAACTGGTCGGAAAGGTAAAGAAGGCCAGGGCATATTGTTATTGGCAACTCGGGAGGAATTCTTTTTGTCTTCTATTCAGGATTTGCCAGTTACAAAAGCCCCAGTACCTTTGGTTGATCCAGAGACGAGGAAAAAGGTGAGCATAGGTGGAACTTACAGTTCTTTCCCGTCTTAATCTTCACCCAGATATTACCTGATGCATTTGTCAGACCCCCCAAGTATTTGGGAAAAGGCTTAATTATGTTTTTTTTTTTCCCTTTCTCTTTCGTGTGTGCATGTGTTTCGAATGTAGCTTGGCCCTAATAACCCCTAGCCTGGATGAAGGCAGGACTCATTCTTACAGCTACAGGGACCACCAATTAAACTAGTTGGCATCTTAAGAATTTCTTCTATTTTGAATTTTGATAGAGAAATGCGATCTTTTCTGTGCAAATTCTTCTTCTTTTGAGGAACTGTTTTAAGTGACCACTGGCTTAAAACTGAACAGGTGGAACGAGCGTTGTCCCATGTAGAGATGAAAAACAAAGAAGCAGCATACCAGGCATGGCTTGGTTACTACAACTCGAATAAGATTGTGGCTCGGGACAAGAACAGACTTGTGGAGCTTGCAAATGAGTTCAGCCTAAGCACGGGGCTCGATAACCCTCCAGCAATTCCTAAGCTTGTCCTTGGTAAAATGGGCCTTCTAAACATTCCTGGTTTGCGTTCTAAATAGATTTGCTGCTGCTCTGGTGATCTTGTATTTCTCATTAATGTCAACATTGGTAGTACATGAAATGGAAAATTCCAGCAAATTTGTCTCTTCTCGTGTAATTTATTTTCTTTTCTTTCCCTTCGTCTCATGAAACTTCGGTGCCAATGTGATGGATAAATCTTTAGGTTGTTATCATCATTTGTTCCAATTGTGGTTTCTAACTATGTTGGGAATTACTAATTCAATCCGTTAAACATGCAAGGACACCGGACAAATATAACACTAGTGCTTATAACATCCAGACAGATAAGGGGTTTTCGTGTGCATGCGCACGCGTGTGTATGTGTGAGAGAGAGAGAGAGAGAGAGAGAGAGAGAGAGTGAATTGGGCTTGGTAATCTCCAGATGTCTATTTCACCATAAGATTCAGTTATAATAGAATTGAATATAAGCTTTTTCAATTATGATCCAATTAGGATTCAAATTCGATTCAAAATATAAGATCCACAAACCCAACTTCAACCCACTAACGGTCCACAAAAATACATAACAATGATACATTATCTCTCGTGATAATTTTGTAAGACACAAACCAATTTCCCAATGGGTACTTAAACCCCTCCACTTCAGGGAAGGCCTAGAGATACCTAAACTCACAGCTTGTTTTCAAGTTCAAAACCTCTTAGGTGCTATTAATTTCTTGAGACCACTAACAGTCTTTGACCCGGTAATAACTCTGTGAGACGGGGAGACAACATAAGTCTTGGGATTAGTCATGATGCCCGCAAACTGATTCAGACAAGCTGGCTCAGACACCCCGATCATCAAAAAGACCAAAAAGAAAAATGCTCAAAGCCTGTAGTAAAACAAACACTCCACCTTTCTGTTCTAGTTCTACAAATCGCAATTGCAGAATGCTAGTGCACACCATGAACCTATATATTTATTTTGGTGCATTGACAGGCCAAAGCCTGGGGAACAAGAGGGTAAATTGAACTATGATCTCATGGCCCGGGTAAGGAGTGCCACTATCACTGGGCTGACCCTGCTCCTCCACACCATGAACCTATATATGAATCAACTGGGCTGGAAATAAGATATCCTGGGTGAGCCACAAACCAGAATTTTGGGAACTTTTGCTCCTATTATGCATATTCATAGTGATCATCTGAACAAAAACCTAGACCTTATTCTATGCCTCCCTTGCTTACTGCAAGAACATATCTAAAGGGCACTAAATCATGAAAACAGTGATTTTCTTGGAGCATCCACCCACCCCTTATCTCCCCCACTGTAATGAGATAAACGCAAGGCAAGAACATAAACAAAGTGCTCATTAGATCTAAGATCAACATTCAACAACAATACAGAACATAACAATAAAAAAATCTGCACAGGGAACATTTCCAATGTATTAAACTGCAAGCATATGCAAAATGAGGATTAAAATAAAAATCAAAGTGATAAATTGTTGTTAAATCACATGACGTTCTACAATTTAGAATGCCCATGGAAATATGAGAAGCATGAAAGTTTTGGTGGAAAATGGGACTCTTTGTCATCTAATTTCATCTTTACCAAGTGATTTTGCTACACTGTTTACATCCTGAACAAGAGCTAAAGTTGGCTAGTGCACAGTGAATTTATGAATCAAAACCCTAAGACAATGGTTGAAGCAAAATCCTGACAGTAATAGCTTCATAACAATGTAAACCCTTAATTCTAAACCTCTGATGAGTCCTTCAAAGGAATTACAATCTGTCAAATCCTACGAGGAAACAAAGAAAAATCTAAATGGGTCCTGCTTCCCCTTCCTAGTTCCCACCACACTTTCATATCCTTGAAAAGGGCTGTGGGTTAGAAGATGAATTGGTAGTTTACATACAAGCATTAAGCCAGTATTAAGGGAGATCACATTAGATGTTTTAAGCAGTCATCTCATCAGAATTCCAGGTGTTTCCTTTTATGAGTGAGGTGAGAACGATACGGCCTGGTAATGAGAGGTTTTCTCATTATAATTTCTCCCACTATCATTTTCTACCTGGTTCGAAAATGCAAGGTGTGGGAAATCCTCATCTTTCAACTGATAGTTCCTTTTGAGAACCCGATCTGGCAAAGTACTCAGACCCTCCTGTTAAGATAATATATTGACAGCATCACAAAATGATATTCCAGTGAAATAATTGGAAATAATTGTTGAGAGAGTTGCCTAAAAACTTGAAAACAAAACTAAAAGAACGAAATGGAAAGTGCTAAGTAAGGAAGCTAAATACAGCCATGGCATTAAATATGCAATACACAGTTCATTCTATTTAGCTCAAATAGCTGTCCAAAGATGTCATTTACTTCCATCAGCCAATTAAACCTGTTAACGCCTTAGGCCAGGAGGACAAAAGGGCATCAAAAGACACCACCATCTAGCCGTAAAACAGACCAAATCCCACTATTTAATCTGAATCCAAGCTGATCATAAAATGGCAACAAATGAATTCAAGCCCAGGTAATGGTCTGTTAGTTATTACTGATTACCATAACAATCCTACTTGGACTACAGATATAATAGCCACATGGATGCAATGAATTGTATAATGTACAAGTATCGTATTCTTCATGCTTGTATGTGCCATAAATATGGTTCATGTATGGACTCACAGGAACCCAATTGCCTAAAATTAGGAGATGCTCAGGTGTATGTAGTTGAAAGTGACATCTGATGTTTTGATATAGAATTTTCCAAAATGGTATAATTTTACAAGCAGGGGAAGATGTTTCCCACCAAGGTGAGAAGGGATTCACATGCTATTTTTATGGAAGATCACCAAGGCCGGTCTAAACACCCTCCTCAAGTAATTTTTAAGTTGTTCCTTACATTAGTTCTACCAAAGACGGAACCAGCATGTGCCCAGAGTGAGCAGCTTCCACCCTTCAAATTTTCAAATATTGAATTTTTACTTACACAGTTTTATATATACTTCTCAATTTGCACCCTGAAAATTTATATATGCCACACCCACCCACCCACCCACCCCTTCCTCCAAATTTTCAAACAATCATTTTTACCTACAATTTTAAAAATATTTTTTGATTTGTGCCCCTCTAAACTTGGGTGATTGTAAGACTAGGATTTGCAATTTTGATGGCAACACATATAACAAGGCTAAGGATTTCAGGAGTGCAGAGGAAACCTAATACGTATAGATCAAATCCACTGGTAAATCTAGAACTGTTTGCATGCATGGCTCTAAGATGAATATACCCCAAAGAGGTTCACTAGAGCAAAAGAGTATGACAGTCATAAATGCTACAGAACTAGACAACTCTGTGATGTAGGACCAGTAGACAGAGGGGAGAAGAGAGGGAAACCAGAGGGAAGATTCAGAGAGGGAGAAGAAGAATAAAGAAAGGAAGGAGAAAGAGAAGGTGAATAATCCAAGGAGAGTGAAGAGAGGAACGGTGAGAAAGAGAAGAAGAATAGAGAGAGAAAGAGGGGAAGGGCAGAACAGAGACGAGGATAGAAGAGAAGTAGTCTGAAGAAGAGAATAACAGAGGAGGAGGAGAAGAGAAGAAGGGGAGATCTGAGAAAGGAGAGAGAAGGAGAGGAGGAGAAAGGAGAGAATTCAGATAAGAGGGAAAATATCCAATATTATTCAAAGTCAATATCATCAAAACCTAAATATCCTTACACAACCCGTGCCATATCTATACTACCACATGGCATTATCAAATTAGGAACTTGAAATACAATAGAACTCGTAAAATATCAGTTCTTATCAAAGACTAATTCTAAGAAAACTAAAACTTTAATCTTCTTTCTTCCGCATCATTCTCTCCGACTAAGTAGAACTCTCCCCCGAAGAGTAAAAGCATTAATACATCTCGAACTAACCAGGGTCAAAGCATCGGATCACGTCATCAAATATCCGACTAACAGAACAATCTGTATCTCACGAATATCCTGAAAACAATCATTGTGTGTGGCAAAAGTGGTGGAAGACTGAAGACAGGAGCTAGAATGATTGTAGAAGGAACACCACTTGTAGACAAGACTGTGGCAAAAGAGGTGGCTCAAAGAAGTCTGTGGGTGTAAACTTTTTTTTATCTATTCTCCAAGTTTTCAACGAAATTCCCATGAGAGCCAGGTTGCATCACATTGTTAATTCCCTGGTCTCAGTGCTCATTCAATCCATGCTGTGACTATCAACTGTCATGCCTCCTCTTCATCCTCTTCAGATACTAAATTGATAAATATATCTCAGTTATGGATTTTAGTTGTTACCTAGGTGATATTTGTTCATTTCCATCTCAAATTTTTTTTGATTTCCAAGAAAGTCAGAGGAAGGAGAAGAAAATAAGGCAACATATGCTCTTATAACGGGAGGGGGCAGCAAGAATGGGTTTGGGGAGTTTTTCAGGTCAAGAATAGAATATGACAAACCTAAAAGACTCAATTTGGGGATAGGACATGGTTTGGGAACTGGCCTTCAATCATGGTTGGGATAGAGAGGCCCTGTTAAACCTATTGCCATCCCTCCCTCCTAAGTACAAGGTAAGCCTAAACTTAGGTGAAACATGCCATTGATAGTAGGGAAAAACAGAATATGCTATATAGAACAATATTCCAAATTTCCATAATTGTAAAATGATATTACAAACATGGGTAATGTATGCTGCAAAAACAAGGGTTTAGAATGCTAGTGAGGAAGGTCACAAGCATCAGGAACAATCCTCCTTCCAACAGAGACAGAGAGAGAGAGAGAGAGAGAGAGAGAGAGAGAGAGAAGAAGAAAAGAAAAGACTGTTCTGTCCCAGTTAATCCTAGCATCAGATCTTCCACTAAGTGTGGTCCATACTCTAGACGCTTTTGATAATATTTTATTTCGTATCAAGCAGCACCCCTTCAATGATACTCTCTGGTCAGGCATCAGCCTTAGCCTATAGACCGAGGGTGACTTTTGCTGTAGTTAATGACAAAATAACCTGGAAGCTTGGGTTTCCTACTCACTCCAGCCCTATTGGGATGGTGCTAGGCAGGTTTGGGGTATTAGAAAGCAAATCTGACTGAGGGTCGTGTCGGTTCAGGAATAAAGCACTCTCTCTCTCTCTCTCTCTCTCCTCTGCAACAGAACCACCACTATGAACCACTGCTAACGCCACCATGACCGACCACTACCAGTGTTGGCTTGAATACCGCCGCCTCTTTCTCTACTTCTCACTCAAGTGCAGGTATTACTTGATTGTGTTGAACTTATACAGGCATTTGAGTTTTTGAAAATGATTTATATTCAATCTTGATTTGTCTCTTGTCTTCTTTTGATGATTTTCCTTTTCATCCACTGGAAAACCCTTCTAAAGTTTGTGAGGATGATTCATCTTCAATGGTGAAATTAAATGGGGCAGGATGGGGTGGGATTGGGGGAGGACCATCAGAGTCGGGTTGTAGTCAGGGGAGAAATCAGGGTCGGGGTGGGATGGAGAGGGTTCTCTATGGCTGGTCAGGGCAGGGGAAGGGGGGAACCATCCCATCCTGCCCCATTGCCATCCCTATCTACCCAGAGACTATGCCCTACATGCGAGACCTCTGAGTGCTTTAACACTAAGTTTGGCTCTTGACATACTGCCACTTCAGCCATACTGTTGATGTTGCTAAAAAGGACAAGAAGGAAATCTAATATCCATGGAACTATTTAAAGCCCAACTTTTTTATGAGAGCTCAGACCCAAGAAACTGTAGTCACACAAATTCGAATGAGCTTTCAAAGGAGGAATTACCTTTGAAAGTGAGGTGAAGATGGCTGATCTGGTGAAGACCGTTGCATAGATTCCCCACGAAACCTTTGTTCCTCAAATGCTTCTCTTGCTTGACTTCCCTCACTTAGCTGTGGTTGTTCATTCATACTAGGCAAACCCACTGGCCCAAGAGATCCAAACTCAAGCTGTTCAGCATGTGAACCGTAATTTGCATTATGGTCAAACGGATACAGCATAACAACAGATGGTACAGTTGGACCATTTGATGACACTCCACTTGGGTTCATGGCTGGTAAAGGATACATGCCATACGCCGCATTAGGAGGACCACTCTGGCTGGAATTAGAGTGCAATGGACCATTTTGGGACTGGTAAGAAGGAACAGGGTCATGCCTGTATGAGCTCCATGACCTGTCTGCCCGGTTTTCACTGGCAGATAACCGGTCCAGTCTTGACTTTGACTTCTCAGTTTGGCTGCGACTATGACTGCGCCCAGAACCTCGTGATTTGGAATTGATATTCCAGTTCCCCTCCCTATCACCATGGTTGTCACTTCGATCATGGTTGTGGTTCCCCCTTCTGGCACCTGAAGAATGCCGGTCCCTAACAGAAACCTTCTGAAGAAAACAGAATAAATGTCAAATATGAAGCTAGCAGTGTCAAAACTTATACTATCAAACAGAAAGCTCTTAAGTTCACCCATTACCAATATACTGGAAAAGAACTAAAATGAAACCAGATAAGTTAGCTTATTGACTACCAACATCAGCCATAAACATGCAGTAAAAGTGAACTAGCATTTCACAATTGCAAACCAGTTGCAGGTAATACCATATATGTTACAGTATTTAGCAAGCAGAAGAAAATGCTACACCTGACTTTTCTGTAATAGATAATCATTACAAATGTGGAAGACTAATTACTGAAGCCCTCTAAGTCTTCATCTTAGACACCAACAATTAACAAGCTTAACTAAGAGCAAGCAGAGGGCAGAGACCTCAGTTGGTATCCAACCAATGTGCCTAATGAACTTCTGATTCTCTCAATACAAGTAGAGGGACAAACCCATTTTACTTACTCTTACAAAATGCACTTCCATTGCCATTACATACCTTTTTTTTTTTCATTTTTCTATGTTGTCGTCAGCATGAAATGCTCTATAGACACAACAGATATGTCAAAGCCACAAACTGCACGGACACTCCGTTTAGGGTGCCGTGCGTGTCTATGTTGGACACAAAAGCAACACCGGGACACGTTCACACGCCTAGATATTTTTATTAATATTTTTTCTACACACATTACCACATTTTGGGACACACTGATCATGTTAAAAGTATCTGATCTAATTTATAATTTTAGCCACAAAACATAAAACACCCAAATCATCAAGGCAATTATAGAGAACTTTATTGGTGATTTATGAATTTTATGAAGGAATGACAAACAAAAAATGATCAAAATCTCACTGTCCCTGATCCTGGTTTTTTGATCATGATCTGTGTCCGTATCCGTATCACTAGTAATCCGTTTCCAAATACAGGCAATTCAGCTATTGCATTCTCATCAATGACAATCAGTATGCCAAACCCAAAGTAAAACAGGAACACTTGCAGACGAACAGCCAGCCTATTGCTACTGCACTCTTGTCATTTTCTACAAGGCTAAACCAGCAAATTAATATTGAATCATCGTTAAATTGATAGGGGTTGCTCAATGAAGGGAATTTTTGTGCATCTTCCCTCTCTCTTTTAGAGTTCATAGATGAGCTTAATTTTCATGTCGAACTCTTTTAATTGGTTTTATATAGCTTTTGGTTTTGGGTTGCACCTTTTTTGCGCTCTTTAATATAATCTTTTACTTATCAAAAAAAATGAAGGTCACACAAGAACCACCCTTCGTGCAGGATTGATCAACATTGCACTCATTAACATAGAAATATCAACCTACAGTCCCTCATCCCAATTTTTTTAAGCAATCTAACAAAATACTATCAATAAATAGACCTGGATCAGATAGCAGTGTACTTCCGGGAAACCTAATCCATTCAGTGGGGGACACAATAATCACACAGGTGAATCTTGGAGGACAAAATAGCATGTGAAAAACACAAGCATCAAACATATATAACATCTTTTATCCAACATGGTACTTGGCCTTTTCATTGGTGTAAGAAACAGGCACAAAACTTATACAGCAGAAAACTAGCAGTATTAAACCCCATGCACATAAAAATCGATGCCATAAAGAACTATCTTACTGGATTCGGCAGATAGGTTCCAGTCCCACTACGATATCTCGGCATCTCATCAACATACCGGTGATAGGCATTGGGAGGTCTATTAGCAACAGATTGCAGTGGAGCAACAGGAATAAGCCGAGGGCCATACCCCATAAGCTGAGTGAAGAGATTCATGTTGGCTGACAGAGGTCTTCCAGGACCATCCCAAGGGAAACGGCCTTGCAAGTACACAGGCGGGACAACAACAGGTGAAGGATACATCAAAGGCCCATGGTACCTTGGGTTTTGGCAAAACCGCCCATATTGCAGATTTTGCCAATGGCTAGCAAAGTCGCTATTTAGAATGTCAGACTTACAGTCATCGGATGTCTCAACAAAAGCATCCGTCCTTGAAGAATTAGGAGTATTTAACTCCTGAGACTGATCAAGCCCCTCAGATGGATCAAAGTTCGGACTGGAATCACTGCTATCCAGTCCCTCTTCACCACCAAAATGGCTTGTCGATGCATCAGAAGTCCCGGTCTCAGGTGGAATATTATAGAAAGGAAGCATTGTAAAGAATGGAACGGGTGGCCCCGTAGGATAAAATGCATAGGGAACAACCCCAGAATTATCCATCCCTCTTTGCCGAGAATCAGGACCTAAGAGCACTGGAGTAATAGGTATCATTGAGTCTGACCCGCTTGTCTGAGCTAGCTCATAGCCAGGTATGTGTTGCCTCGGGCCATGCAAAGAACCCATAGGCTGAGGTCCTGGGCTTCTTTCTGCCATTTCACTGCCTATGGTTGACAGTGGATTCCAGTCCCTGTCATCCTCCTCAGCCTGAGTAGCATGTTGAGACACGTTTTTTACTTTCCCATACACAGAAGATGGCTCTGCAATAACTGTTTTCTTTCCCCGTTTTTCCCTTGTCGACTTTGGGACCTTTGCTGAAGATCCATCCCAAGAGCTCTCTGAAGAAGTTTTACTTCTCAGAGAACCACTGTGGGCAGCAGATGAGAACCTCGAACTCGTAGTTCTGTCATCAGAGTAAACATCGTTCCCTCTGTTATCTTGATATGGGAAACTATCTAGATGATCTTCCCGCATTGACCCTCGGTTTTCTTTGGTGGACTTCCGCTGAACTCTCATTGAGCTGTCAGAACCACTTAACGGAGATGAGGGAACAAAGTTAAGGCCTACTGAACTTGATTGTGATTTATCATCTGACTGAAGCATTTCATAATTTCCACTGTCAGACTCAAAGCCTCCAGTGGAGCCAACATCCTTCTCCTGCCAGAAATCATAATCAGCCTCTCCTGGGTTCATTCCCACAGAACCAAAATTTTCATTGCCTGGTTCAATAATATCTTCTGAATTTGAGGTCAATCCAATGCCAGGGAAGTAATGGTTTAGTGAGGGAGAAACCAAACCTTGACGAAACTGCATGTTTGAAAAAGAAGGATCAATAAAGGGAATATTTGTGGGAACCATTCCAGCCAAATTTCTCTGAGCATATCCCATTGAAGCTAGAATGGATGGCGAGATTGGAAGAGGTAGGTGAGCCGAAGCTAAATTCAGTGGCACTTGAACCTGTCCATTAAAACTGTGAACCATAGAAGATGCCAGCATGTTCACAAGTTCTTGCTCTTCCTGATGTGTCCCTTGTGTCCCACTGTCAGAAGAAAATTCTTCACCCATGGCAGCCAAGCCCAAATCACGATGATAACTATTTAAACCACTATTTGAGTCAACAGCAGCTTCAAGGCTTTGATGGGAAGGAACGTGCCTGATAGATGAAGAATCATCCGTTGAAGATCGAGCACTATGGTTCACTAGAATTTCAGATCCTGGTTTCTTCCTCCTGTTATTATCCTGTCTTGCAGAGGTAGCTTGAGTTTTTCCACTGTCTGGGGCTTTGTTACGCCTTCCATGAGAAGAGTCACTATATGTGTCAGTAAGCTCAGGACTAGAATGTGTCCTCGCAAAAGCAAACCTCCCCTGAATGTCATTCAGCAACTGATCAGGTCTAACAGTACTGTGACCTTTACCAATATGTGCACTCAAATTGGAACTAATTTCTCGTACAACTGGATCTGATATCCTAGAGCTGTTCAGGTTTCCATAAGCCTTTTGGCTTTGATTACCAGAAGCTGCAGAAAGATCAGTGGTTCTAGATGTGCTGTCTAAGGAATAGTTACGATGTTGGGAGGAAACATTACGTGAACGAGTTGCATCAACTTCAATCCCACGAGAAGAATTCTCATTCAATTTTTTGGCACTTGAATTGTTCTTCGGATTCTCAGACCCATGTATGTGATCTGGACTTGACAATTTCAAGCTCCACAAATCAGTTCTCGGTGCATCAGGGCGATTACCACTGCCATGTCTGTCCCATGTATTCATAAAAAACTGATTTACTTCATAAACTAGGTTCTCTTTCGGGCAGTCGAGTAATCTTGCCAGCCTTTTAGCCCCAAATGCAAATGCACTGCGTATTCTAAAAAAATTACCTAGTGATCAAACAAATTAAATTAATTACAATAGACAAAAGAGTAATTCATCCAAAAATATATGACTACCATAGAAAAGTATTTAGAAAATCTACCGGTCATATAATTTAGATACATATACAAGAAGAAATTGACTCTGTGGACATCATCACACACAAACTGTGTGCATCTGTTTCTATGTCTATTTGTCATGCTTGCTTCCCGCTGATGTGCATGAAAAAATCAGCAGAAGGTAACACACATAAGATTCCAAGCTTCTCATAACCGTTCAGTTTCCTTATATTATTAAAAAAATGCCCCAACCAAGGCTCCTAATTCATTTTTCATGAGCTACTCGGTCAGCTCATTTTGAAGCTTGCTCAAGCTTGTTTATTAGACAAATGGGCATAGCTCAAGCTAGGTTCCAAGGTTCAATTATTTAACGAGCCAATTTTGATCCCCCTCCCTAACCGGGTAGTCTCAGTTATAAACGTAGTAAAAGGGAACTTCAGGAAGTTAATTGATGTTGACCAATGTTGTTGAACCTTTGTAATTCAAATTTGTTTGCATATCATCAATCAAAAAGGATAGAAAACATGCTCGGAACTTAGTATCGGAACATGGCTTAAATTTCACAAGCTCGTGTGATTTACCTTATATGAGTTCTAACTCACTTTGGGATAAATGTTATAATCATTCTAGATTCTTCAGCTATTCTGTATCCCTTTCAAGTTTCAAATAGTTCACAAATTAAAAAATCAAAACCATTATTTGATTCCCTAAAGCTTTTTCGTCCTCATATTCTCTTACATGTTATGGTACTTTTCCCCTTCTTTGACATATGTAAGATGGGATCTCTAAAAATAAAGTATTTGTTCGAGATTCAGGGAAGTAAAAATCATGAATCAATGCAGTCAAACAATAATGTAAAATCTCTCTCTCCCTATGCATTCTTTCCATCTTCATTTTAAGTAACGAGGACAACAATATCTTTCCCATATTCTCGTACTGTTATCCTACAGTTGCTGATACTATAATCGCCTACACAAGATGAGCCAAGTGAAACAGATTCAAGAGCTAATGTTGTTATTGGAAAAACTTCTCGCTTGGAACTTGTCTAGGAAATTAACTATTTGTAGTTTTTTTATCATTATTTATTTATTTTTTGCAAGTTTTATGGTCAAGGCAGTCAGTAAATTTTAAGGGCTGTACAGTAGCCAGCCAGGTGACCTTAGTTATTTAACTGGTGTCAGGTTTACTGGTTTTAGTAGGTCTAAAGAAAGGCCAAAGACTTGGCCTTCACTTGGCCACCAATTTAGTCTCTTTATATATGGTGTATTAGCATATTTTGAGCATTAGAATGAAGAACTCTTTTAAAACTTTTTTTGGTCCTATTCTCTTTTTTCATTTGTTTTCTTTGAGCACCTCAGTAGTTGGATGGCTTGGTCTTTTACAGCCCATCATATGATGATATCTTAAAAAATATAGTTCCTTAAATTGAATACTTATTGAACATAAAAAAGGCCACATTGATTTTTTTTAAAAAATCAACTTTGCAACTATTATACAATTTAAATACATGTGTGTAACAGCTGATCACAGGCATAATAGTAAGCAGCAGTGGAAAATTACTTCAGCTATTGTTAATCAAGGGGATTATAATTGCAAATGAAATGGTGTCCACAATGTTCAACATATCTCTCGAATAAACAAATATGTATATATCATGAGAAACAATAACAGATCGGGTCATTTGTTAAAATCCCAAACTCTCTTCACCAAGCCACACATTACAAAGAGGTGAAACACAGTCAAAAAACACCATAAGAAACATAATAAACAGATTTCAAATCCAAAGGCAAAATTGAGTCATTGCATTTCCTAATTGACACTGCTCATTCATAAGAAGGAATGGGCAAGTGGCTTGCCCCAATGGTTAGGGCTTGTACATCAAAGCTCACAGTTTGGGGTTCAAACCCTGGCAGCCCCCTCCCCCCTTCCCCTAGTAAAAACAAACTCTTACCTGTCCCAAAAAAAAAAAAAAAAAAAAGGACTAGGACCTACAATGAGAAATCATTCATCAATTTCTACCTCTCGATTACTCTTACTGATAAGATGCAGAGCAGGAAGCAAGAAAATATGCATTTCTTCAAACAATCCCAAATTCCTTCCCTTACCTTTTTCTGTACAGTTATCATTTATTTTGCTGGTTAATAATTTCAAACATGCGGACAATATGTAAGCAATAACAACATTAAATCAAAGCCAGGTTGGCACACTTGCAGTAGCCACTGATCAAACTTATTGGTGCCTTTAATTGAAGACTAACTAAGCTGCCTTGCACTATAAATAAAAGTTCTGAGTTAGCAGATTAAAAATACACGTGATCAAGGAACAAAATTTTCATTTGTCTCTGTCGAAATGGCCGAAACACTAGTCAAATAACGAAACACTACTATTGCAATCAAAACACACCGGAACATTGGAAAATGCACCAAAACACAATGCTATATACCGAAACAATAAGTTGTATTAACCTGAATTTGAAATTTTACAATAGGTGTACAATTTTCATACAAAAGATCATATTTTTCTATTTTAATATTTGCCGCTTTTGATATGATTTCGAAACATTCTGAAACATTTCTGAAATGTTTTCCAAACGTTTCCGTTTCCGAGCCAACTGAAACGATCCCTCAAAACAAAATTTTGATCCATGCACATGATAGTCCACACCAATTTGTTTCCATGACATTATTCTTTTAATTTCTGGCAAACAAAAACTGGGGGCAGGCCCAAACCCCTCACCATCGTAATGGGGACTCCACTCCATGCCCACCTTGTTTAGTTGTCAGGAACTTCATACAGGAAACTAGTTCTAGAGAAAAGTGAAGATAAAGAAAGGAAAAATAATTTCCCACATGGCTTTGGTTTACACCAAAGTTTGGAAAAAATTATAATTTCAACTGGCTGTATAAAAGCAATTATAATAATTACGTCAACTGACTCACAATGCATAATCATGTGAAATGTAGAACAAGATTTGAGGGAATATATTTCCTTTAAGTAGTTGCAATGGAGGAACTTGCACTTTCACTTAACAACCAAATGCACATACTACGAATGAAATGCTTATTTTTATGTTCTTCTACTTTCCTTTCAATCAAACGAAGACTTAGAGAAACAACTGTGCGGTATTAAATGATCTAAGTAAGAAATAAAAAAAACAAAACAAAACCAAAAACCGAAAAAAGAAGAACAACCAATGATGCTATCTATTTTCCATAAGAACAATCAAAGATGATATCACAAAGCAAAGAATAAAAAAAAAATTTGGGCCCATGTTACCAATTAAAACAAACAAAGATATGCTTTCATTACAACAGAAACATTACAAAAGAAGCTCATTTAATATGCTTAAGAAGAAGCAACTTAAGAGAAATTAAGAAAAAGTAACAAATGAAAAATACTCCAACAATTCAAGGACAGGAACCAGTCTAGAGTTTTAGCAAAAATTTAGTGTTTAAATACGTACCTTTACTAACACTACGTCCAAGATTGTTGTTTACACGTAATGGATCAATAACATTGAAATGTTTGGAAACAAAAGGTTGTCCCTGATTTTCTTGGCCACCAGGGAAATCAGCATATCTTGAGCTACAAGCATCAAGAAACAATTTGTTGAGTAGTAACTCTCCACTGTCCTTTCGGGGAGGTTCCGCTGTAAAACATTTAGATCAAAATATTAGAACTGGCAATTGGCCAAACGTTCTCTATAGGGGTCAATCAATAAGGCATTAGATGACAAGTTTTTACCTGACACATCTGGAAGTGAACTAATGGGTACAGGACCCCATAGGCTAACACAAAAGTTATCCCAGTCAAAGTTACTAAAGAACTCCAAAAATCGGTAAAGGACCTGCAATTGCAATGGAAAACATTCAGATGGAAGATCAAATAAACAAAATCTGAAGAAAACAAAATAAGAATACCAACCTCTAGTGGTCCGGTAATGGAATTGTTGAAAACATGAAATATGTAAAGAACCAAGGTCTCCAGGGCATAAGTTGAAATAAGTCCATGGTGAGCACCAAGTATACGGCTCTCATAGTAACACCATGCCTTAATCAATATAATGCTACGCTTGAATAAATGACTCTGGTTTATCAGATGATCAACCTACAGAAAATAAATTTTGTCCAAGAAAGGCAAACTAACATTATCAGAGTTCATATTTTTCAAAGAGGAATAATAATTCTAAGGTTTTTAAACAAATAACTCACCTCCTCTAGGAAACAAAGTGTACATAGCCCACCAATCTGGTTAAAAGATATGTCTACCACAATATTTTCCACAAGACACTTTATTATCTTCACCTGTAATTAGACGAAAGCAAAAAAAATTGTAACAACAAAAACAGAGACAAATTTATATGTGATTTGCATTCAAGGAATCTCAAGTTAATTAAAGAGGAAATAGAAAGCTTTAAATTTTAAATAACAAAAGGAGGCCCACTAGCTGATCTTCTTAATAACCACATCTTGTATAAAACCTTAGAAGAAACCCAAGTTTTAACCTCTGCAAAAATTCCATGGATCTAATAGGAGGCAACTGTGATACTAGTCCTACCAATGTCAAAATGAGATCATGGATTAAAATTTCGTTTTGAGGGGTCATTTCGATTGGCTCGGAAAGTGAAACGTTTGGGAAACATTTCAAAAGTGACAAATATTAAAATAGTAAAATACAGTCTTTTGTATGAAAATTGTACACCTCCTATAAAAATTTCAAATTCAGGTTAATACAACTTATTATTTCAGTATATAGCGCTGTATTTTGGTGCATTTTTCTATGCTCCAGTGTGTTTTGATCGTATTAAATAGTGTTTCATTATTTGACTAGTGTTTCGTTTCGATCTCTTAGGAAATGGAAGCGTTTCGGCCATTTCGATAGAAACAAATAAAAATTTTATTCCTTGGATGAGATACTAGAGTCTCAACTCTCAAGCAATGGGGTAAAATCACAAATTGGACGAAGGACAACCCTGTATACCAACAAAGTGGAACAATCATTAGCCACACTACAATTCTGCTTCTATAACTTCTGCAAGGAGCCACCCCATGTATATATGTAAAAGAAGGCCATTACCTACTGTCGCTTGCTCTAATGCAACATACTGCAGGCCTAAACTCAACCACTATTTGTGCAAAGTGACTGTCTTTGACTTAACTCACCCAAGCTATTACCACTGCACCAAGCAATGGACCCTACCCTAAGTATGCTTTACCCGGGCAGATTATCTTTCCCTAAAGAAAATTGTCTTAAGTTCTTAA
Source organism: Euryodendron excelsum (assembly GCA_033060915.1). Lineage (NCBI taxonomy): Eukaryota > Viridiplantae > Streptophyta > Magnoliopsida > Ericales > Pentaphylacaceae > Euryodendron > Euryodendron excelsum. The sequence goes on along the minus strand of CM065377.1, from coordinate 80,250,627 downwards.
CCAATTATCTTTCCCCTTGCTTAGAGGGTACATTTCATGTATATCAACGCCGTCATTCAGATACACAACTATCATCATCTGATAAGATAGAGGCAAAACCATAAAAATTCTGAGAATATCTTGTTTAATTAGAAGTTTAGAACTTATAACTTCACGCAAAAAGGATAATATCTACAAACGATGTGGAATATTCTACTGAATTTTTGGTTCACTCTGTTCAAAAAGATTGTCAAGTAGGATGTCATAGACCATGTTCCCAGTAAAACAAAATATAAGTAACCACGAAGCAAGCAAAGATAAATGTCAATTACAACAAGAATATCTATAATTGCAATTAAATAAAAAGAAAAGAAGGCAAGCATAATAATAAAAGGCTGAGACAATTGGCACATAAATGCTAAGACAATGAGGGTTTAAAAAAGGACATACTTCTGCTTGAATGTACTGAACTTCCTTTACATGAAATTCAGCATTCTCATTCTTCTCCTCACTCTCCAGCATATCGCGGACCTGATAAGCCCAAGTGTCCTTTGAGTTTTGATCATTACCGAACGCCGTTAAGTCAATGTCTCCATCAGGTAAATAAGTCTTGAGGGGTACAGACCCAAATGTGAACACCTATAGAGAATTAGAAGTATCAAGTGTTAATAAGACTTGATTAAAAATAGGGATACTGCGTGTTTATGCAAAATACCACCTTCACTAAAATGCACAAAAAGCTTAAACCAAGGAAGCGTGATTCCAAATAATTGTAAGGTCATCTCTTGACTCTTCAATTACATTGATTCTGTATCTTCTCTGAAATGTTCTCTTAAAGTATTACTCATATAGGTCTTTCCACCAGTCTCATACCCAAAAGAACACCATTCCCACTTTTCCCTTTGTCCTTCTAGCAACTCCAACCAACCCACCCACCCACCCACACACACAGACAGCAAAAGAACAAAGCCTCCAAGCAAAATAGAACCTAATCATCTATCGGTAATACTTAAAATAGTTTCTTGTAGTAATAAGATAAGAACCACATGAACATGAGGGGAAGATTTACAAGTAAAAGCACCACCTGGCATGGGAAGCACTTCATAATGAGTCGCTGCACGTAATCAGCAACAGCATTTCGGCGTCCTTCTGATGGTGAGTTGGGCTGAATGCAGGCAATAAGCTCTGCAGTTCTCTCCTCGGCTTTTAACCATCTCTCTGAGTCAAGGACTCGAATCACCGGACCTGCATTGGGCAAAAGGCCATTTGGCAGTAGGCCACTTGGCTGTGCCCAGCCCTCATGTTCGCCCATGCACGGCTATTGGATCAATAGCCTAGGCTGCTTCGTCCAAAACAACTATACTGTTCGCACCCAAATCAAAAACAACCACCAAAAAAACAAAGACTTGAAACTTTTCAGAGTAAACAGATATGAAAACTCTGGACTTATTCGCAGATTATCTCCAATCACCAACTAAGGAAACTTAACCGACTTCACTTGGACCAATATTCAATATATGTTATTGCTTCAATGTTACATAATCATGAGAATTGGGTATTGATGAAAAACAACAACAAACATAGAACAAGTATGTCAAATACTCAAAGTGGGCACTTCTTTCCCAAATGAAATGTCAGGATTTAATATTAAAATCGAAAACGAAAAAAAAATAGAGGGGGAATGTTAAAAAAAAATTTATTCGTGACGATAAACTAATAAAAATTATAAACCCTAGAAATAATATAGAAAAACTTATAGGAGACAAGCTTTAGGCAATTCCGATCACCCAATCAGCGAGATTAACAAAAACCCTAACTCCAACTGTTTTGGGAGTCTTTTTGGGTGAAACGGAGTTGCTCAAATCGGGAACAGTGAAATGTCGACGAATCAAGAGTCGAACAACTTGAAAAAGGAGCACATATCAGATTGAAGCACCAGAGATTGGTGCGCTATTGGGGATCGTAGAATTACAGAGAGAGCGAGAGAGGGGTTGGAATATGGTGTGTGGAGGTTGGGAGGCAGGAATTTGAGGGGAGTGCGTGTGAATCAGATTTCAGGAGAGGGAGAGAGAGAGAGAGAGAGAGAGAGAGACGTTGGGATTTTCTTCTGGTTTCTGCAAATAGAATAGAGAGAGACAGAGATGATTGGGGGGTTTTTCAAATGAACTTATACGGCAATGTGTATGGCAAAAATGGCAATGATGGATGAAATCTTGGGTTATATAGTTATTAAAGTTAATTGAAACAATAAATGGAGATAGTCTGATATAATCCATTCATATAAAGAAAGGACAAATTCCACAAACACCCCTTAAATTTCTCACAAATATAGGAATACCCTCTGTAAAATAATAATTTTGTGGTCGTTAAAGATATTATCAACTAACAGTTATTAACTCATATTGCCTCACTAGTATTTTGCCCTAATAATGTATTAATATTCTAACATTTGACAAAGACACCAATCAAGAGAGATTTCACTCTTGTTGTAGGTTATAGAAGCCCTAGTCTTATTTCTTATTGACGATAGTTAATTTTTACCAAATGAATAAATATACTACAAAATTAAACAACAACAAATATACTACAATTCTTCCTAGCCAAACAATAATTCTTGCCAATGAAATCCTTCACTTCCTTAATGGCAGCATCAAGCCACTATCCCTTCATAGTTAATTCTGTTATTTCTTCACGTGTTTAGAACAAACGCAAGGTTGGTTATCACTTTCTACCTTATAAGACTCTACTTTTCTTTTCCATCTTTTACCCCTAATCAAAACACTAATTTCTCACGATAAAGCCCTCCTCTACTTCCCCCAAAATACAAGTCGTCACTTCCTTCTTCGTAAAATTGGAAGAACTCGACCCAAAAACTACTCTTCTCCCCTCATCCCATGCAATCTTTGTCCTTTGCACTAGTAGCAATAAAATAAAAGGAAATACTAGCTTTTGGATTTTTTTCCTCTATTGGCACATCATTGCAAGATCGGAGTAGTGACCTTCTAAATGTCATTTGTTTTATACTACTTAATGTTGGTTGCAACACACATTTTACTTGATATAGTCATAGTCCCTATTGCCTCCAAGTATATTAATTTTTGTGATTCGAATGAAGTTTTTTACAGTGATGCAATAATTGTAATGTTATGCTTTGAACTTGTTATTATGTAGTGGGGGTGGCGGTTAGTGATTAAAAATAAAGGAAACAAGACACAAAAAAAAGAATCATAATAAAGAAAGAGGAAAAACATACAAAAAAAGATAAGAGGGGTTATTAGTAATGAATAAGAATGACAGTCAATCGTAATATGATTGGAAAAGAATGATAAAAGAAGGAGAAAAAAAAAAAAAAGTAAAAAGATATCAATACTCTATAGGATTTATTAACAGTGTAAGGAAGGTCATTGGTGGTGGTGCAAACTAGTGAAGGAAAATATAGAGGTGGAGAGACGTGGACTTTTAAAATAGTGACCTCAGCATTTTTCATATATGTTACTAGCGAACAATCAACGAAGCGAGTTTTTGCATTATAAGTTAAAGTAGGGCGTGGTTATATAATTTCATAAAACAAAGAGGGTGTTTTTTGTATTGTTGAAAACTTGAGGTGGTATTTATGTTTTGGACGAGTTCTCTAGTGCTCGATAAGGTAAAGGTTTGGGCCGAGGCCGAATATGTAAAAAGCCTATAATGAAGTTTCGATAGAAAAAGGGATTATTTCCTTTCATTAGTATTTTGGGTTTGCTATTAGTAATTCGAAACCGCAGTAAACGAGCGTTCCAAAAGTTCCAAACAGGCCCCAGATCAATTGATCAACCTTCAGTTCTTCGCGCCGGAAGCATCCCTGTAAAATTCTAGGGCACAATCAATCTCAAATCAGCTTCGTTCTCTCGCCTCCGCCGTTCGTCCGGCAACCCAACGACGGACGGTTGCCGTCTGTGCCGCCTCCAATCGACGGGTAACCGAATACCAGGTTACTCTGCTTTTTTCTATTCAGTTCTGTCGTTCTCTCTTTCTTGTCCAATACTTCATCTGAATTTCTCTCTCCCTCTCTCTCCCTCTCTCTCTCATTGACGATTCAAACATTAGAAGTCCAGCACCTCTTATCAATTCAGTTAAAACTCCTTAAGTTAGGCGCTTTCATTGTAAAGCGAGCGAGCTTTACTTTCTTGATCATACTTTTGAATCTTTGTTTAAGTTTAATCCCTGTATTTATCAGACTTCGTTTTTTTGAGCGATTATCGGATTTTGATATAAAAGTATGCATTGTTGTCTTGTTATATTTATATACATAGTGCCTTTGACCTTAATGCTCTTGCCGTGCCATTGAAAATTTTAGATAGTTAAACCTTAATGTAATTCAATTGTAGATAATTGTAAAAAAATGTAGGAAAATTTTAGTGAAGTTGAGTTGATTTTGAGAGCTTTTTTTTGTATTTTTTAATATATTTATAATGAATTTATTTGTTATTATATTTATTTATATTTGAATGAGCAAGGAAGCAAATCTGATAAAACTTTTGGTTCTACATGCATAGGCTTTGAACCTTGGGACCAACTTTTCAATGGCAGACTCAAGCGATCCTCAACAACAGTCTGAACCTGGTCCGGTGCCATCTTTTGCGTGTCTACTTTTTATTGTCTATCATTGTTTATTTGCTTGAGAGATTCATTGTTTAACTAGTATTTACTTATCTTCTGTATTTTACAGTCTGCAATTTCTTTAGAAAGCCATCAAAGAACAAAAACATCAGAAAGCGGACATTTGAGGGTGATGAAAATAAAGATGAAGATTCTAAAACTGAGAGTTCACTGATACATGATAAGAAACAGCCCCCACAGCCTGACAATAAGCTTCATTTCTCTACTGGACCCTCCAAGCGCTCATTGTCCTCTGAGTCAAAGGTAGACTCTAGCACTCAAATCTTCCAATTTGAGTCCTCGAAAGAAATTCAAGTTAAAGATGATAGCAGTGCAACTGCAACTCTGGAAACTGAGACTGAGTTCTCCAAAGATGCTCGAGCAATGCGAGAGAGAGTTCTTAGGCAATCAGAGGAGGCTTTGAAGGGGAGAAGCAAGAACCCTGGGGATGAAAAACTGTATAAAGGGATTCATGGGTACACTGATTACAAAGCTGAATTCCGAAGAGAGCAAACAGTTTTTGCGGAGAAAGCCAGTGGGGCACATGGGCCTGTTAGGGCTTCTGCTTACATAAGAGTGTCAGCAAGGTTTGACTACCAGCCAGACATTTGTAAGGATTATAAAGATACTGGTTGTTGTGGGTATGGAGATGCTTGTAAGTTTATGCATGACAGGGGAGATTATAAGCCAGGATGGCAGCTGGAAAAGGAGTGGGAGGAAGCTGAAAAAACAAGAAAGAGAAATTTGGTTATGAGAGGGGATGACATGGATGACGGGGTGGCGGACCAGAGTGATAAAGATGATGATGATTTGTTGCCCTTTGCCTGTTTGATATGCAGACAGCCTTTTGTAGATCCTGTTGTAACTAGATGCAAGCACTACTTCTGTGAGCATTGTGCATTAAAGGTAAGCCTTCTTGTTCCCTTTTCTTCTGTGCTCATAATCACATTCCCTGTTTTTTTACTGTTGGCTTTCTTATCATGTGTTTGTATGTTTGTATTTGGATTTCATGATTCTAAGCTAGATAGATTTTACCCAGGATATGAAGAAATCAAAGGAAGTAAGAAAAATGATGAAACATGAATAAATTGGGGAGTTGTGATAAAAATGGAAGTCCTCTTTAATGACCTTAAATGCAAAGAAATAATACACATGAAGTTGGCTTCCTAAAAAAACTCTTCCTGTGTTAACAAACTTCAGGTATTACCATTCTGAATGACCACATTTTCCTAAGTTCTCTTGTGACAGTAACTTAATAAAAAAAAAAGAAAACTATCATAAGCAAAACCTTCTTGAAGTTTATGAAATATTTTTCCAAATTAGTTATTGTCTCTAAACCTTTAAGAAATTCTATCATAATCAGAAAAGGTTTGTCCTCATTGAAGATATTAAGCGGAATTGGCTGAGTGCTTGTTCTCTGCGCTTGACACAACTTTATGTTTACGAGTGTAAGTTGGAGATGTCATGTCTAGAAATTTTTTTATTAACCCAGTTAAATGTGTGAAATGAGACATTCAATGAAATTTAGATTTGTCAGACTTGTATATTTCCTCGAGGATACTATATTGGGTTATTCTGTTTGCATTTTCTAGCATGTCGAGAAAATGCAACTTGGAATATTACATTCTTACAAATTCCAACACAAAACAAGGGATGAGTATCATATGAGTGTTATTGCATGAGGGAAAATATGGCAAATCGTGTTCTCATTGTGTGAACCGGTTTTATGATTAAAATTTTCAAAATGCATGTTGAATATTCTACTTTCTGGATTAATTGGATGTGAATTAATATGATGCTGAGTCCACCTTGATCGAGCTAGGAGGTGTTGTGTGTCTTACGTTACTGGAAAGAAAAATGGGAAATAGAGTAACAACTTTAACAGATTTATCTGGTAGGTTGACTTGTGGAATTAAATGCTAAAATTGGGGTATTCTGTTGAGAATCACCTTTGCTATAACGTTCTGAGAGTAGCCCAGCTAGTTTGTAGCATTGACATCAAGCAGAATTGGAGTTACATACTTAAAATGGCTGGCCTACATGATGTCACACCCTGACTTGATTTTATCTTTACTAGTTTCTGTTGCTACATATTTCTAGTACAAAGAATGTAATGTCAAACACGCTTCCACAACAAGACACATTAGGGGGCTTTGACAAACAACTTATTGTTGCTAGTTACGGGCATTTAAAACGAATCACCTATAGTGGGTCGTAGGAGGTGGCAATAGCTTCGGATTAGTAACCCATTGATTAGCAATTGAGTTGGTGGTGTTCTTTTGGCTTTAGAACTATATACTGCAATCTGAGTGGATTAATATGAAATTGACTTACTGTTTTGGTTGTGGTCCTTATACATTCCTTTTGGGAAGGTTAAGTAAAAGAACTTGAAAGTCATGAATGAGAAATTTCGAATTTTGTGTGTTTTCTATCAAACATGGAAGACCAATATCCATGTTTAGGAATGTTTATCCAAATAGATGACAAATTTTATGGCAGATTTATGGGTTCAAAATTTCTTCAGTTCAATTTCCTCAGGCACGGAAAAGTTCTTCAAGCAAAAGTACTTTAGGGGCCTTTTTTCATTGCCTGTATAGGATAATTGGTGACATTCAAAGAAATGACAGTATTCCAGTAATTTTTTTGGCAACGATTTCATCAACCGTCTGATCCTTCGACTATATTTGTGTCATTGCCATGTTGCTTGTATTTCTTCACATTAATATTATAAGCTTTTTGACTCTCTTCCTACGGTTTCACAGCATGATGCCAAGAACAAGAATGCCAAGAACAAGAAGTGCTTCGTATGCAACAAGCATACCAATGGCATATTCAACACTGCTCACGAGATAAAGAAAAAGATAGCTGCTGAGGGAAAATAACGTGGCCGACCATAGTATTGCGTTACTGCTTTGGTTTGTAGCTCTATGGACATAGAATGTCTTTTCCTCCTCCCAGTTCTTGTTGAACGGTGTAAGTGAACCTTTTCACCCTGATCTTCCTCGATGCATTAATTTCAGTATAACACTGAAATGCATACATCCACCACTGATCTAGTGTAATACAATTTTTACAATGATTAGCATTTTAAACAAATTCAAGCCTGTCAGTTGATTCTTAAACTTTTGTCTTTCTCCTTGTAGATTCTGAGGTCATGTTTCTGTTCTTTGCTACATTCCCATCCGTTCAGGAAGAAATGTTTTACCCACTGATCTTCTATTTGCTTTCTTCATTTAGATGCTTAAGTTCTGTGTACAATTGCCACGAAGACCAAAAGGATTTTATGGTTTTACACCCTGTTGGTCTTCTTGTTAATTAGATAATTTTTTATGCTCAGACCATGATTAGGATTCAGATCCATGGCATGCGTTTCAACAACTTTTAGGAACCGAGTTTGAGACATTGCTTCATATCATGCGATAAAGCAGTCAATGAGCAATGCATTGTTTCAGCTCAGGAAAGCTAGTACTCTGTATCAGTTCACTCAAATTCTGGAGTGAAAAACCTCTAGTTATGGATAGCTAATGGTTGATGGGTTCTGTGAACAGATGAGAACAGTGAGCGCTAAAATATACGCACTGAACACCTGTAAAATTATCTCTAACTTGTAAAACTTGTATTAGTGTAGCTTGTACAAAAATATATTGATATTTTATTAGTAGTGTTAGCAACTGTATGTTGATAAATCACCACTAAGAAATTTAGGCAAAATGTACATGAGATAGTTGAGAAAAAATTGTACCCCGAACTCGAGATCTTATGAACATACTCTTCATTCCGTGGAGAAAAATCATTAGAAAAACTTCAGACGCTGGACATCGCCTCCTTGGTTACCAGCCTCTTATCCAGATTATGTTCATAGCTCCATGCATGTGGAGATTGTGAACTCAATAGTGGCCACAGTAGACTACTCTGTTTCTCTCCTTCTTGACAACCATCTTTTTGTGCTGCAATATAACCTCGTTGACAGCCTTCAGATAGTTACCTGATTCATGGTCTCTGTGGCTGGCGCCTTCTGAGCCATAGGCTGTAGGGTCACTTAAAGTTCCAGTGGGTGGGGAGAATTGAGGAAGGATTTGAGGGCACCCTTGGTAAAGCCACTTTGGGTATTTTCCATGGGGTGAGGAGGAGATGAATATTTTACCCATGGGAGAATACAACAATTTCTGCATAAACAGCAGTATGTATAAACAAGAATCAGATTGGTGAAAGAATCTAAACATAAAATTCTGAAATAACCAACTCAGAATGTAAGCATTTTTTCCTTCCAGATGGGAAAAAAATAATGTTGACTTTGTTTTTGCAGTTGTGTACAAGTGACAAGGCTGAAAATATCCCAGGGGACACATAACGGCATGAAAAGCTCAATAATTGTACTGAAGGTTTAGACATAAAGCATTGTGAAAGGATACTTACATTCTGATTCGGACTAGGGTGAGATCGAAATGAGCTCAAACGCTTGAGGAGTTTGGCCACATGGTTGGGGTAGTTGCAGGTGAATGCTCTTGGGATGATATCTCCATGCATCATCACCCAATAAATACGGTTCTCATTTACCCCAGCTCATCAAGAATCTTTTGGCCTCCACAGAACACAAATAGTGACCCGAATGTGACGACTGGTTGCAGGGCAGAGGGCTTGACGGCCTTCCTCGTCAAGAGCATCAAGTTGACTAAGAGTGACAGGCTACCACCAAGAGAATGACCGGTGAATTGAAGCTTTGCCTGTTCCCCATATCTGTCCAAATGATCCACAATTTCTGGCATGAATTGCTCATATATTCCCTTTGCAGCTTCATAAATTCCTCTATGAACAAGCGCTTCTGTCCCCTACAAGAAAGACGAATTTGTTTCTGAATGGTTGCAGCCCCTACAAGAACTCGAGCAAAGTGCTGGGAGTTTCACTTGTGGTTACCTCGAATTTAGCAGGTTCAAAGAAGAGATTTGCCTGCCATGATGCTAGAGAGTCCGATCCCTGTGAATGGTTTGCTTGTTCATCATGGATCTCCATCTAAGGAAACATGTTTGAGAGCTATTGTTGTTATTGAATATGGATGAAGCAGGTACCTGGATGACAAAGCGGCGTGTATATGTGCTTGGATTGTCACAAACAAACCAGTCACAGGGTGATGAATGAAGCGATTGAAGGTCCCTAGCTGCCTCCTGCTTTTCTTTCTCGCCTGCAGTGACCACTGCCGTCATAGTTGATGCCACCACATAAGCAGCTACCTCTGATTTGTGTACTCGAGGAGAACAACTCCATTTCTCCTCGTGTTGCCATATGAAGCTGCATCACCTTCCTGTTTAGTTTCAGAGCCAAGGGATAAAAGGTCCTTGGCGCTGGACTGGACACAAGATGCAGCTGAAGCAGGAATCTCATATGCAGCAGTAGGATGGTTTAGATGTTTCTCCTCCGATCTTCCAGCTTTCTCTGGGTTGGATACTGTAGGTGCTGAGGAAGCCATGGGTACTCAGGTGGAGTCGCGAGCAAGTTTGGCTTTCAGTGCTGCTGCCTCCGCTTTCTGCTCTAAGGAAGATGTTATGAAGTGAAGGCCATAGTATCCTTTTAGATCTTCGGCCTAGATGTTAAAGGTATCAAACTACTTTCTTTAGTTGAAAATCTACCATCAGCTATAATGTTAGTGAAGGACTAAACATTATCATGTAAGCTATGTTGCAGAGGAAGGCCAGCTGAGGGAAAAGCCTAGTCTCAGGCCAAGAGACTGGAATGAACAATCTTGAGAACAACTCGCAATCAATGTTCATCTTCTCTTCCTCTTCTTCATCACCATACTCCACTTCACAACCACCCTCATCTCTATATTCATCGCAATCTTGGCTACGCTCTCTATCACCGTCCATATTGTCTTTCTGTTGCCTCTCTCTCCAATGACTTCGAATCTATTTCATCTCCTTTTCACCTTGATCATCGCTCTCCAGCGAGTTCTCCTTTATGTTCATCTACTTACTCATCTCAGGATCAAATAGAAATGATAGAAGAGAGTTTGGGAGGATTGAACCCAACAACTGGAAATTGAATTTCCCGATAGAACGGCTATTATTTAGCTTTGGTTGTGTTGTTGAGGCCCGAGTACGGTTGATGAAGTAGTAGAGGTGGTTGTCTGGAATAAGACCTTTTTATTCTGGCTTGGCCGCAGAGGTCCCTGCTGGAGAGAGTCCGGCGAAGACTATTATGGTCTGAGTGTATCCTTGGCCACTGTGGGGATTGGAGAGCTGGTAGTGGACAGTGAAGTGCATGCCATGATTACACTACTCACTTCGAAATGCCTGAAAATGAAAAATTTTGTTTGTGAGAGGAGTTTATAAACTATGGGTTTGTTGGAGTTCTTGGAACCAAAGGGACGAATGGCAACGGACATTATGAAGACACTAAAGGTGACAAGGTACATCTTGTTTACAACGAGCACATCAAATGTATCGATGATACTGTTTTACAATGGTGCGTATGGTTCTATTCAAATGACTAACATGTTATAGGTAAGGGTAATACTATATAAATAAAAATTTATATAAAATTATTATACAAAATTATATGTTTTAATGAGAGTTTTTTTATTTTAAAATAAACAGTCATTGTAATGATTTTTAATTATAAAACAGTCATTGCAATATTATTTTGTAAGTAAATTTTGTATGAATTTTTTTTTTATTGGTAAAAACGGCATTTTTCTATATGTAAACTTTGACCTCCTGAAACAAAATGTCTACATGCATGGGTGTCACGTGCACATGCCTTTGTTCATATGAATCTTTGTAAGCTTTTTAACCCTAGGACATCCACAGTTGGTGGTTGACAAGCCTTAAGTTGATCAAGAAAATATTTGTTACAATCGTTGTACTAAGTTATCACGTTGATATGGTATAATGCGTGTACTAAGTTATCACGTTGATATGGTATAATGCGTCAAAGATACATAGACATATAAGTACGTTAATCTTAATTATAAGGATATTATCTTATTTTAGGTGAAAAAATTTAAATTTTTAACTCAACATTTGTGATGATTATGATTTGCATGCTTATGTGGTTTTAATTTATAATTTCATTGTATGATATCGGCATAATAACTTGGTATAACCCTTGTACCTAATATTTACTCCGATCGAACACCAACATAAGGTGGTAGAATTCACGAGCATTCTTTCTGGTAGAGCAAGACCCAATCCGAGGAGTTGTTTGGGATTAGTCTTTGTTCTTCAGGCCGTGTTTGGGTTTGCTATGGTCTCTGTATGTGTGTTGGTTTGCCTTGAGACAAAAAAAGGAAAAAAAAAGAAAAAAGAACCTTTAACATGATCCAAATTGTGAAGTATATGGTGTATAATGTATTGGTCCACACGATGAACAAGTTTAGTAAATAGAGGAAGTTGTGAATGTGAAGTAATTACTATTCAACATTGGGTAAGGGTTCATTTGCTAAATGTTTTTTGTTTTTATTTTTTGTTTTTTTTTAAAAAAAATATTAAAATAGGTGTGTTATCTGTTTTTAAAATATTAGTTTAATACTGTTAGCAGAACGATAATTTACAATTGTTATTACTAAATTATAAAAAATAAAAAATAAAAATACATATTTATAACACACAATAAAAAATAAATATTAAACAGTCCCTTAGACTAAAATGAGGAACGTTTTGCCTCAGCAGAAAACAAAATTTTCTTTTGTCTTTGGCTATTTGGTAGATCAATTTCGAAAAACTTAACCTTCTGCTTTCTAATCAAAGATCTCCACTTTAAATTAAAGCGTCCGGCCCCACGACTGGTCACAGAAGTTCACCTAAACAAGATTAACAAAGAGGAGCATTAGAACCTATCTAAAAACCAATTCATTTTGTAAAACGGAACAAAATATTTATCGTGATAACTTTTAATTATAAAATTGTTGTTATTATATAATGTTGGTATTTTTTTTACTGAAGAACCAAAAAAAAAAAAATTAGAACTCTAGAAAAAGAAAGGAAGGAAATGACAGTTCCAAGAAATGGAAATCTAATAATTTGCTATGGTTCTGTTTTCTATTTTCGTTTTTTAAAATTCGGTAAATTGGTTTTGAAAAGTGTTTATCAAAATTGCTTTGGTAAATTGGTTTTAAAACTTGCTTTTGAAATTTTTTTTAAAAAACACTCTAATTTTAGGAACTACTAGAAAAGTGTTTTTGAAGTTTTTAAAATGTTTTCATTTGAAAAGGAAAGCGATATGAAACTGATGGTATTTTCAATAGTTCAATTTTTTTTTTATTTCCAATGGTTTGGTTGTGATTTTATTTTTTATGTTCTCGAAATTAAAAAATTTGAGAATATCTCGATTTTCTTGCTTTTGAAAACAAAACAAAATGAAGCCATCGAAAAGTTCAAGTGAAAATGGTTCTGAACACTCATAAAATAGCTTTCTAGTAATTTCTATAATTGGGGTGTTTTTTTCAAAAATTTTCTAGAATTGGCTTACCAAACTCGATAGGAAATACCTGAAAACTTCAAGATCGATCAACGTTCAATGGGATTGTTGATCATCGAATTGCTTTAGCAGGAGATTTGAGTCTAAAGATCTGGAAAGAAACGCAGAAATTAATCAGACGACACGGTGCGAGAACTCCATACGTGGCTCGCATACATGCATCAATTCGGAGAGAGAGAGAGAGAGAGAGAGAGAGAGAGAGAGAGAGAGGGGCTAGTACTATGCTGCGAAAGCCTCTCAACAATGGAGACATCTCGCAGCAGAAATGCAAGAGATCCACTGAATGTGATCTACGAATATAAGTACATACATACATATATATATATATATATATATATCTGATATCTGTATGTGTGTGTGAATCAGTGTGGGCGTAATTCAAGTTCAGAGCTGAGTTTAGAATCTTTAGACAAGTCTCTGAAACATCGGAAGAATATTCATTCCCTTCACTTCAATAATTATGTATACGTATGCACGCGTATATGTAATAATGTAAACACCATACTTTAGTATTGTAATGGCCACTCTCTCTGAACTGCATTTTTATACATGCGTGAAAGAAATTAAGGAATCGCAGAATCGGCCTGAGTGAGGAGTCTAATCACGCGGACAATAGGCATTGTTAGGAGGACGCATGGGTGGAGTTGGAGCTGGGTCGTACTATCGACCCGATTATTATCGATTTTAAAATTTTAGACTCAGAATTGAATCAAACCAATTTGACTCAGATTGGGTCGAGGCCAGATCAACTTGAGTTGGATCAGGTCTATTTTAATATATATTATTTGACTTATTTATTAAAATAAAATAAAATAGTATGATTGGTATTGCATTCTTAATTTTAAAAATAAAAATAAAAATAATTTACAAACACAAATGAATAAATATTTAACTATAAATGACAATGATCTAATGGCATATATACACATATATATAGACTTTTATGATATATAAAGATTGGGTTTCGGTTCTTGGGTTGGTTCTTAGTTCGGTTTCGGGTCTAAAAAAATATGAAACTGAGAACCGAACTGAACTTATCGGTTTGTTAATTTTTAGACCCAGAACTGTACCGAACCCCTTACAGACCCGAACTAATACGACCCAAAAAGATCCAATTGGTTCAATTTTTTGTTCTTTCGGTTCATTTGTACACCCCTAGGCATTGTCACGTTTTCAATCTAAATTTTCATGGACTTAAATGCCCCTTGTGTTTTTGAATTTCCCCTACAAGTTCCTCCCTTCAAAGCATTGGTTAAATTATCAAAATTTAGTAATTACTAATTTAATACTTCTGAACCACATAGGTGTGGTTCAGTGGACAGCTGACCCTCATGTTAAGTATAAGTCTCAAGTTCGATCTCTCTTTTTATGTCTCTTTGTGTCAGCTATCATTCATGAATTACATGAAGTTTACATGACTATATGAGGGGTGAATTGAACAAGTTTAAAGAAGTAGTTGGTTGAAGCTTTGGATGCCTTGTAATTGAAAACTAGCTTAATTAGTAGTTCTGCTTGGGAAAACATTCAGTGGAACTATATTACAAATTACTGTCACTTAGATTTATTAACTTTTGTAAGTGGGACTTTCAGGAAGACTTGATCCACTCTGCGAACCAACTTGACGAGCTCCAAGCAATTTACAATAACAACAGTGAAAATTAGTCGACCTTCTTTGGGTCGATGACACTTTAAAGATTAAGTTAGGCAAGTTTAATCTTAATGAATTGAATAAAAGCACTATGCACTAGCTCGAGTGAACGTACCTTGCTCCTTAATGGCATGGCATATTTATAGTTTTCGAAGGTCTTATCCCTTCTAAAAATGATATTCATTCTCCTTCTAGAAATCAATCACTTTTTAGTCGGTTTATGATGGATTTGGACTTATCTTTGAATGTCCTAGTCTAAGTCAGCATGGGACTCTTGCCCATTGGCCCTGTTTGTTGAACAATAGGCTCAATTCACCTTGTTGGGCCTATCTTTTTCTGATTGGGCCTGGCATGTTGTATTTTCTGAGTTTTCTGATTTATTTAGCCCACAATTGCCCCAGCCTTTGTGCCCTATTTGGCTGAGTTCGGGGGACAAGGGCTGTACCTGTGCGTCACTTTGTGACACAATCATGGACTGTCATCAGGCACTTCTTCACAGTACGCGCTCCACGTGGTGCTACCTGACTTGATCGGTTGCTAAAAGTCAGTTTTTCATTAATTGCTAATGCGACCTCTAGTTTGGAAGTAATGGTGCTGCTCTTTAGGGTTTTGAAACGACAGTAGGCTCCTTTATGAAAACCCATTCTTGTAAAGGATTGGTTCACCTTTGCTTTGAAGAGATACCTACTGAGAGAGGGTGTGTCGATTTGCTCTTCGTAAGTGTCTAAGACTCTAACAAGTCCTTCTCTTTGCACATTCACATTGCCGACCACGTGTTAATGGCTGCATGACTGAAGAACAGGCTTAGTACTCACGGGGCCATTGATACTTTCAAGGCGATGTATCAATTCCCACTGGGAGTCGATATCAAGTTGGCCGTGTTAACTCAAAGTTGACCCTTGTTGACTTAAGGTTAATTCCCATGTTGATTTTGACGATAACTAAACCTTGTATTATTTTACTAATGAATCTACTTAGTGTGCAGATTAACAAAGTTCATAACTTAGACTTAAAATTGAATCTTATGTCTAATACATGTCAAGAAGAATGCACAACAAGTTCAAGATCAAGCAACGAATTCCAAGAGCTATGCAATGAATCAAACAGAGGATTGACGCCTATCTCTACTTCAAATAAATGTTCTACATTCGAAGAGATTGAAGGTGTTCAAATAAAACTTCTATCAAGTATGCATAGTTTCCATGAAGATTGATTAGCACTCAAGATAGACTGAAGACTTCATCAGAATATGCAAAGATCAGTTGAGAAGGAATTAACTGTTGAAAAAATTAAAGATGCTCAAGAGATTATTTCATCTAGTATGCAAAGATCAATTCAAGACAATGTGATTGAAGTTGCTGAGAAGATGACTCACAATGATTGTCTGATCTCTACCTGGAATTCAAGTGAAGAATTCTTCTACAATATAAAGGATCAATGAAGACTAGATGTATGAAGAAATTTCATCATGTCTGCAATAGTCTCAGTGAAGTGATTTCAATGAAGAATGAAGGATTGCTAGCAAAGAGAGAAATCAGAAGTCAAGCATTGTGAAGCTCTACGTAATTGAGAAAACTTGGCATTAAAGAAGATTTTCGACAATAAAAGAAGAAAGCTTTGCAAATGAAGAAGAAACGATGAACATTGATCAAATGAAGCTTTGACAGTTTGAGATTCAAGAAGAAGATCAATATCTAATGATTGATTCAATCCAAATTGAATAGAAGTTAACTCTAATGAGTTAAGAAGATTTGATTGATCATCATACCCCAAAGATATACTCCTCGAAGATCTTATACCTATGCTAAGATGATCTGAATCATTGGAAGATAGAATACAGATATCTGGGTAATGAGCGGACTCATTGAAATGAGGAGTCGTCTCATGGTTACAGAAGAAAAAGGCCTGAAGACGAAATGATAAATGAGCGGACTCATGTACAATGAAGAGTCGCCTCTTGATCACAGAAGCAAAAAGCCTGGAGACTAAATAGACAAAGAGTGGACTCATTAAAATCAAAAGTCGCCTCATGGAGACAGACGCAAAAGCTTGAAGATGAAATGATTAATGAGTGGACACATGAAAACAAAGAGTCGCCTCATGACAACAAAAGTAACAGGCTGAAGAATCGAATGAACAAAGAGCGGACTCCTGATAATGAAGTGTCGCCTCATGACAACAGAAGCCAAAGATATGAAGACAAAATGCACAAGGAGTCGCCTCATTGATATGAAGAGCGAACTCATGAAGTCAGTGAACTACATCTGGTAAATACAGAAGCAAAAAGTGTCGACTCCACAAATCTGGAGCCGACTCCTCTGATATAATGGCTATTTTTCTTAACGTTATAACGAACTGGAAGTGTATTAATGATCCCTAACAACCACTAACGGATGGAATCAACACAGGGGTATATATATAAGCCTCCACCTGCATTTATAACCAAGAATCAAGAGAAAGAAACAACTAGAGACAAGAATCACTGAACAACCTGATATTCTTGGAACATTCTTCATGTTTATTCATGTGAGCTTTGATTGATTGTAAAATTTACTCTTGTTAGAGAGTTTGTTTGTTAGTTGTATATTCTTATACACTTGTATTGAGAGTTTGAGAGTTCTTTCTAAAAGCAAAACTCTTGTAAGTTTGAATGGAGTTTGGACAAAACCACTCGGAGATTGAAGAGCTCGGTGAAGAGTTCTTTGTATAGTGAGCTGAGCACTTTGTCAATCAGTGGTCCATCTTGTAATAAGTGATTACATAGTGGAAGAAGACTTCAAGGAGGTCTTGGGGTGAGGATGTATACCACGGTTTGTGGTTGAACCTCGGTAAATCTGTGTCTCTTTTCTACTACTCTGTTTTCTATATTTCTACTGATTACATTGCATTGCATTGCATTGCATATAGATTGATCACTGTTACATTGCTTGGATTAATTTTAATTAATTTTAACAATTGTTAATATCCAAAAGACCCAATTCACCCCCCCTCTTGGGTTGCCTTTTGAACCAACAGGCCGATCGTGACGAATTCTGTATGTATGAGATGAATAAGGGGATGTCATTCCCTTTGATAGCCAAAGTCGAGACAGTGTTAGGTTTCCTTTGCACCCATTCTTACTTTAGTTCCTTAGGCACTATTAGCTATGCCCCGCACAATTAGTATCCAACGTCTTTAGGATAGTGATGGAAATAGTAGAGCTTAATCGTGTTCTCAGAGTGAAAATAGGCATCCACAAGTTTGCGTATTGCTACACACTCGTGAAAGTTGGCAACGGCTATCAAAAGTAGTATTTCTAACTACTATCATATGACACAGCTGAAGCAGCAATCATATATGCAACAACAGGACGGTTTAGACGTTTCTCTTCCAATGTTTCGGCTTTCTCCGAGTTGGATATGGTAGGAGCTGAGGAAGCCACGGGTACTCGAGTAGGGTCACGAGCGAGTTTGGCTTTCAGTGCTGCTGCCTCTACTTTCTGCTCTAAGGAAGATGTTATGAAGTGATGGCCATAGTATCTTCTTACATCCTCGACCTACATGTTAAAGGTATCAAACTACTTGCTTTTAGTTGAAAATCTACCATCAACTATAATGTTAGTTAAGGACTAAACAAAGCGTACCTTAATCACCGGTATCATGTAAGCCACGTTGCAGAGGAAGGCCACCTGAGGGAAAAGCCTAGTCTTAGGCCAAGATACTGGAATCAACAATCTCGAGAACAACTCGCAATCAATGTTCGTATTCTCTTCCTCTTATTCATCACCATACTCCACTTCATAACAACCCTCATCTCTGTCTTCATTGCAATCTTGGCTGCGCTCTCTATGACCGTCCATATTGTCTTTCTGTTGCCTCTCTCTCCAATGACTTCCAAGTTCCATTAGCCTTTCCACCCAGTTCGCTCTCTTTTCCATCTCCTTTTCACCATGATCATCACTCTCCAACAAGTTGTCCGTTATGTTCATCTCTTTACTCATCTCAGGATCAAATAGAAATAATAGAAGACAGTTTGAGATGATTGAACCCGACAACTGGAAATTGAATTTTCTGATAGAACGACTCTTATTTAGCTTTGGTTGTGTTGTTGAGGCCTAAATGCGGTTGATAGAGTAGTAGAGGTGGTTGTCGGAATAAGACATTTTTATTCTGGCTTGGCTACAGAGGTTAATACTGAAGAGAGTTCGACAAAGATTATTATGGCCTTTGAGTGTATCCTTGGCCACTGCGGGAATTGGAGACAAGGCTGGCCTCGATATTTGAGTTACCATAACCCGATCTCGAACATGGTTGTCCTCTTATTATTAATTAATTACAAAAAAAGTCATATAAGTTAAAAAAAAATAAAAACCAAAATCAAGGTTTCATTGTGTTTAGCTTAAATTACATAAAACAAAATCAAAATGTAACCCTAGTTAATCAGTTATGACGCTTTATGATTAACATGATCCGATTCAAAGAAAATAACTTCTCCTTCCATTTTTTTAAGCAAATTGTTCAATTAAGTTATTGTAATTTAACTTATCCAATAATTCATTTTCAATTGAGATCATAACCAATCCACTTAATCTCTCTTGTGACATGATAGTCCGAAAGTAAGTTTTTATCAACTTAAACCTAGAAAAACTCTTCTTCATCGAAGCAACTGTAACTGGTATAGTCAACAAAATTTTATAAGCAACCCATACCATTGGAAAACTACCCTCCTTCTAGTATGACCTTATAAAAGCGAGAATGTCAATTGCTTTTGTCACTTTCCTCGGCAATATTATTTTGAAATGTCTAAGTTCTTGAAATAGCTTATCCCTATAAATATCTCCATATTCATTGTATTTCAAGAAACTTTCTAATTTAGTGCAATGGCCCAACAATTGCTCATCATTAACACTTTTGAATTTTGCGTTAAACAAAATCCATAGGTTGCTTCATAAAGTTCAAATTGCTTAAAGCGATCCTTAAATGATGTTAGAGCTTTATCTATAATGTAGAGGAAATAGGTAACTCTAAAATAACCTTCTAGTGATTGACTTCCATCAGCATCATCTCCGCAACCTCACTCTAAAATTTGTTATGAGTTTATTCATAACTTTTAAAAAGTGAAGAAAAAAAATGTATAACAACATTTAAAAAGAAAAAATAGAAATAAACACAAAAAAAAAATTAAATAAAAGATATTGAGAATCTTTTACAGTAATAGTCTAGCACTACAGTCTACAGAGAAAAACTCATAATTTATTTAACCCGTGCACTGCACTTGTCTGAATTTAGCTTCCAATATATAAAACGTCAAATTATTCAACAAAATCTTGATAAAGTTTCATTTTTTATTCAACAAAAGGTCAATGATTAAAAAAACTTCACTTTTTATATAACAAAACCTTCATTGAATCATAAAGAGAGTAGTTTCAATGCATTTTCCTCTTTTTTTATATAGTTTGTATGTAAAACTTAAATTTAAGAAGATTCACTGAATCACTGTATCTATACATATATATATATATATATCGTATACAAAAAAAAATAATATTGTATACAAAATCAAACACAACCTTACTTCTTCTTCTGATCGAACCTTTCATGGCTCCACTTTGATTTGTTTGTAGGACTCCAAATCACACTCACTTAGCCTCTCTCTCTCTCTCTCTCTTTATATATATATATATACATACACGTTTACACTAACAAAACAATTTAGTTTTTGAGATTTTTTTATCCGGTCAATGGACATTATAATTATAAACTATTCAATTTTATTGGGTATAAAAGACCCACCGAATAAAAGCCTATTCCCTATAATATTATTGGGTAAGGTGTACAGTTACACAAAAAAAAAAAAGTAAGATCTACAATTTATTATGTAAAAATTTTAAAAATTTGATTGTTGTGGTCTAGGGTTGCCCAAGCCCAGAGGCTTGCTAAGCTTACCCCTAGGTCGGCTCTAATTGGAGAGTGAAGTGCATGCCATGATTACACTGTTCACTTCAAAATGCCTGAAAATGAAAAATTTTGTTAGTGAGACCAACGGCGGACCCATGAGGGGGGCCGGAGGGGGCCGTGCCCCCCTCCCCTCTACGATCAAGAGAACCCTTGCATCCCTGCTAATTTTTACAAGCCTCCTTTGCACCCATGTAATAGATTTTTCTACAAGCATCTTGAGTATTAAGGCTTGTAGAGAATTCTAGAAAACTCTTCCACTTTAAAGCCTTGTTAATTGTAGAAGATTCTAGAAGTTTTCACATTATAAAGACTTGTATAGGGGTATGGAAGATTTTAGAAGCATGATTACTTATAAAAAGAAAATATTCTAGAGCCTTGTAAAGATCTCTAGGAAGAGATATTTGTAGGGATTATTTTGGAAGCTTAGTCTGTACTGTAGGATCAAATAGATCTCCACCATTGATTGAGGAGGTGGAGTAGTATAAATAAGAGAGACATCCTTATTTGTAATCATCAAGTGATTCAATCAATTCAAATATTTATTCTCCAAATCTCTCCTCAATTCTCTTAAGTTTTCTCTTAACTTTCTTCTCGTGTGAGTCAGAATAAGACTGATTTAATTTTCTCACTTTCTTCTCAAGTGTGAGTGAGGGTAAGGTTGACTTGGTCACTTCAAGCAAATGTGAGTGCCCAAGTGCCGCACGGGAGTAGTGAAAATAAAAGCCCATGACATTTAGGTGTGGATTAGAATGCTACAACTACGAAAGTCCTCTAAATATGTCCCAAATAGCACCAAATCATTCTGTCGAACCTTTTGAGACAGTCATAGAAAGTTGCATGTTGTTAGGACAACCAGCACCAACACGTCCAAGTATTGCCCTTTAAATTTTGGCATACCATCTGATACAACAATATGGTCGAGAAATCCCCATCGAAACAATAATTCCTCCGATGCAAGTGGACCAACGTGAATACACTTAAATCCTACATAGTCCACTTGCAATGCACCAAGATGGCGAATATTTTGGACCTCTTGGGGGTAATGGGCGACTGTCATAGGTATATTTTCAGGAATCAGTTTCCCATTTTGAATAACCTCTCTAGGATTAGGATATCGTAGTTAGTTTGTGCTTGTAGAAAAATCATTAATGATAAATAAATGGTAAACCATGCAATAAAAATTAAAATTATCAACATGTCAAGTTCTAGTTTATAGCAAGAAATATAGAAGGTTGAATCAAGACTTTGCCAATAAAATGATTTACACAACCATACTAAAATACAGAGATATACATATACTGGTGTCGTCATGCTACAATTTTAATATATCTACAATTAGGGAAAAGAAAAAAAAATATTGATTGAAATTCACAATGAAGTAACACATCTACACAAAATATTGACAACAACAACATTTATGATTTTAACAATGTACATCTTCTATATATATAAATATATATAATATTATAAAGCTAACACGTTTGTTTCTCCAACTTTTTTTAAAGTAAAAATTGGGTTGCAACTTTGGTCAAAATTCACATTTATCCAATTTTTTTTTTTACCCTTCGAAATAAAAAAAAAAAAAGAGAAGATAAACTAAGTCCTCATTGTCAGTATACCAACCGTATCCCCAACGACAGACGCACGAGAAGGGCCGGAGGGGGCCGTGCCCCAACGATCGAGAGAACCCTTGCATCCTGCTAGTTTTTATACTGATTTTAGCTTGGAGCCTCTCAAATGCAAGGAGGTGGCCCCCCCTTCCAATTCCCAAACTTTTTTTTGTTTTATTTCATGGTCCACATGTATTTAAAACCATTTTTTATAAATATTTTAAATTGCATGAGCCCCATAAATTTTTAATAAATCTACACCTCAATCAGTTTTGAAAAAAACAATAGTCACTTAGTCACTAGCCATATTTTATGGTTATCCAGTGGACAATGGACATGATGTCTCCCTCTCATGCATGTGCTTCTTTTTTAGTTATAACTTTTATGCTGAAAATGGATATACATATCACCTATTCAACACATTAACTCCCTTAGCACCACATAGTTATTTAAAAAAATCTCACGACACTTAGGTTAAACTTAATTTTTACAATGTGCTATAGATATTAAAAAATATGTTTAATCCTACCAAACAATTATGAGAATTCAAACCTAAACATTGAGCGAATAAATTTAAGTTCTTTCCCATTGAATCAATCAGTCGGTGGTATATACAACTTCTTCTATTGTTATGTCTCACTATTGTCACTTACCTAGATATTATTAAAAAATTTAGCTTTCTTATGTTTTTCATGACTTGACATATGACACTTAAGTACGCTGTAATTTATAATCAATTAAGCAAATATAAAATTTTGACTTCGTTGAAATGATAAAAATATGTTTTATTTATTTTTTTTGGCTTTTTGAAAATAGAACACAACATAATATATGATTAAATTTTTTTTTCTATTTTCAAAAACCAAAAATATAATATATGATTAAAATTTTCTTTTATTTTCACAATTGAAGTTTTTTTTTTAGTAGACCACAATTTTCTTTTATTTTGCTTCAATTGAAAACCACAATTCATAACTTTGGTATTGTGTAAACCTATCTCACTATCAAATAGAAAAATTATTTGAAGGTTTAATAATACTCTTTAATTTTATGCTTATAAAAGCAAATTCTTGGGTATTGCAATTTAAGTAGATACATTCTCTAAGAATCAAATAAATATAAAAAATTTTGCCAAATTTTAAAAGCTTGTAACTTGGCCCTAGTGATCCCTGGTCCGCCACTGAGTGAGTATCTCTCTCTCAGAGGAGTTTATAAATTATGGGTTTGTTGTTGGAGTTCTTGGAACCAAAGGAACGAATGCCAACGGACCTTATGAAGACACTAAAGGTGACAAAGTACATCTGGTTTACAATGAGCACGTCAAATATATCGACGATACTGTTTTACAACGTAGCATATAGTTCTATTCAAATGACTAACATGTTATAGGTAAACTTTGACCCCTGAAACAAAATGTTTACATGCACGGGTGTCACGTGCCTTTCTTCATATGAATCTTTGTAAGCTTTACCCTTATGGCAACCGTTGACAATAGGGATGCACAAATTACCCGACAAATTCAGAATCAATCCGGCATCATTGGATTAGATTGGATTGGTTCGGTTTTGATAGTCCCTTGGTTCAATCTTAGTCTTAAAAATTGTGAAACCGATTAAATCGGTTCGGTTCTCGGATTAGGTGCTTTGTAAACCGAAATCGTACCGATAGACCAAGATTATTACGGTGAACTAGCCACACCTTATAATTTCATGTTCCATATAAATTCAATCAATTTAGGTTTTACTCCAGCCACTTCAACACCCCTTTTGAACTCCGCCGCACCACCACAACTCCACCAACACCTCCACCAACGCCAAACCCACCACCTTGGCCTGATCCACCGCAGCAGTGCCACCACCTCCTCCTCCACCCCCAACACCTCCACCAGTTCCATCTCCTATGAGAGTGAGTTTGGGGCTATAATTTGGAGGTCATGTCAAAATCGAGCGTTGAAAAATCGTTGATGATAATGGTGAGCAGAGATCGAGAACTCCTCATACCCGTCGCCGACGCCTCCGTTCACGATGATGACGCCTCTTTCAAGTTTCTCTTCTCATCACTGGGGCCGCCAGGTCCTCTCTCTCTCGGTATAAATATATGTTAGTATTTGTATGTAGAACTCTTAAATAATTTATATGTTCTTGTTCTTGGAGCTGATTTTAAAATTTGTTAGTTCATGGGGGAGAATGAAGTGAAGGGAACAAAAATGGTATAGAAAGTTTACTGTAGCTAGTCTACTTTTTATGGTTGTGTGATGAAATTTTTTAGTAGCTAGGAACACCCATTAGGTCTATATTAGAACCTTTTGTTAATTATTTCATCAATGAATAAATAGTTTACTTCCTTTCTGCTAATTGGTTGCAAATCCTGTGTAGTAATGTCATTCTTTGATTACATGTAATTGGTTGCAAGTTTGCAACTCAACTTGCTTTCATTGAAAAAAATTATGCTTTTACTGAAGATGCAACTTGAGAATGAAGATTGTAACACGAACCAATCTGATCCAAACCGACCCAATCAGAACCTTGAAACCGAAACGAAACGAACCAATCCGATCTCAATCAAGTTGGTTCAGTTCAGTTCTAATTACTGATAGATTCGGTCCTGGTTCTAAAATTTTAAAACCGATGATGATTGGTTCGGTTTTGGTTTAGGCATAGAACCGAACCGAACCATGTGCACCTCTAGTTGACAAGCCTCGAGTTGTTGTACCACGTCATCACACTAATATGGTACAATTGGCCAATGATACATAGTCATACAAGTACGTTAAATCTTAAACATTAGGATATCATCTTGTTTTAAGCTAAAAAATTTAAATTTTAACTAACACTCATGATGATTGGTATTTATATGATTATGAAGTTCTAATTCATTGTTTCATTATACCAACATTAGTATGATGACATGGTACTACCGTTGTACACAATATTTACTCAAATCAAACACCAACATAAGGTGGTAGAATTTACGAGCATTGTTTCTAGTAGAGCAAGACCCAATCCGAGGAGTTGTTTGGGATTAGCCTTTGTTCTTCAGGCCGTGTTTGGGTTTGCTATAGTCTCTGTTTGTGTGTTGCATGGTTTGCCTTGAGACAGAAAAAAAAAAAAAAAAACCTTTAAAGTGATCCAAATTGCCAAGTATATGGTGTATAATGTATTGGTCCACACGATGAATAAGTTTAGAAAATAGCGGAAGTTGTGAATGTGAAGTAATTACTATTCAACATTTGGTAACGAAGACAAATGAGGAACGTTTTGCCGCAGCAGAAAACAAAATTTTCTTTTGTCATTGTCTATTTGTTAGATCAATTTCTAAAAACATACCTTGTTCGTTCTAAACAAAGATCTCCATTTTAAATTAAAGTGTCTGGCCCCACAACTTCATCTAAGTAAGATTAACAAAGACGAGCGTTAGAACCTATCAAAAAACAATTCTTTTCGTATGATGAAACAAAACACTCATCGTAATGATTTTTTATTACAAAATTATTACTATTATATAATTTTGGTGAGATTTTTAATTTTGGCTAGTCCAATTGACAGAGTTTCTGCCCTCTCTTTAGGAGGTCAGAGTTCGAATCTCCTCTCTAAATTTTCTTTTCAACTTCGGCCTTTTTGTAATCCTTACTAAAGAATAAAAAATAAAAAAAATTTAGAATTATGAAAAAAGAAAGGAAGGAAATGGCTGCTGCTACCGAGGTTAGACATCAAAACCACATGCATGCGCGCGATCTTGTGATCAGTTCTAAGAAATGGAAATCTAGGTCTGTTTGGAAGTGCTGCTAGTTTTTGTTTTTTGTTGTCTGTTTCTGTTTTTTATTTTTGTTTTTTGTTTTTTATGGTCTAACGATGGGATTTATAGGTTACCGTTCTGCTAAAAGTACTATATCAATGTTATAGAATCAGAAAATACATTTATTTTTGTATTTTTTTAATGTTTTCATTTTTGAGAAAACAAAAAACAAAACCAAACGCACCCTTTTGCTATGATTCGGCTTTCTGTTTTCTATTGTCATTTTTTTAAATTTGGCAGACTGATTTCGGACAGTGTTTTTGTGGAAATCACTTTTATAATTGATTTTAAAACTTGTTTTTGAAAATTTTTTTTAGAAAGCATCCCAATTTTAAAAATTACTAGAAAAGTGTTTCCTAAGTTCTTTGAATGCTTTCATTCGAAAAGGAGAACGATATGAAAATTATGATATTTTTAATGGTTTTATTTATTTTTTATTTCCAACCATTTGGTTGCGGTTTAGGTTTCTATTTTTCGTATTCTTGGAATAAAAAAAATAAGACCATCAAAAAATTCATATCATTTTCAATGGTTCAATTTTTTTTTATTTCCAACCGTTTGGTTGTGATTCCGATTTTTGTTTTTTATGTTCTTGATACTACAAAATTTGATAACATTGCATTTTTCTTGTTTGCGAAAATAAAAATAAAAATGAGACCATCAAAAAGTTCTTATCCTTTTTATTCAAAAATAAAAACGGTTTTAAAAACTCAAAAAATACATTTATAATAGTTTTTAAAATTAAAGTGTTTTTTTAAAAAAAATTCTCAAAACACCGTTCCGTCAAAATTTTAGAAAACAAAAACCAAAATGGAACCGGAACCGCAAAAGTAACCAAGTAGAAGCCTACTCAAACGTCCTAGGTAAAAAAAGAAAATGGCGATTGTATTCAAAATTTCAAATTCGGTGCGAGAACTCCATACGTAGCTCGCATACATGCGTCAATTCGGAGAGAGAGAGAGAGAGAGAGAGAGGAAGTCTAGTACTCTGCTGCGAAAGCTCTCAACAATGGAGACATCTCGCAGCAGAAACGCAAGAGATCCACAGAATGCAATGAATGAATATACGTATATATATATATATATATATATGAATCTGATATATGTATGTGTGCGCGTAATTCAAGTTCAGTGCTGAGTTTAGACAAGTCTCTGAAACACCAGAAGGATATTCATTCAGTTATGTATATATATACACACACTTTTTTTTTTATTTATTACAAGGCGAAGTTGAGAACGGAATCCGTCGGGGGTTTGAAGTTTGGACTTCTAACCTCCCTAGTGAAAGCCAAAAAGTTTGACCAATTAGGCTAATCCAATTAATTATATATACACTCTTGCACAGCATACTATGGTACTGTAATGGCCTCTCTCTCAGGTATTGATATCTGGTCCACGAACACGACTTATATAAATGCGCGAAAGAAATGAAGGAATCGCAGAACCGGCGAGAGTGAGGAATCTAATCACTTGGACAATAGGCATTGTCACCTTTTCGATCTAAATTTTCATGGACTTAAATGCCCCTCGTGTTTTTGTGTTTTCCCTACAAATTCCTCCCTTTCAATTGAGACTCGTTTACTGAGAAAAAAGAAAACAAAATTTTATTTTATTTTATTTTTTTCTCTTACGTTTTCAATTTTTTTTGTTTTTTTTTGATAAATTAAATCCAAACTATAATTATCAGGATCAGACTGGATTAGCGGTTCAACAGGAAACCAGATCCTAAGTTGGTATACTTCAATTAATTTATCGAAAATACATATGAATTGAAAGAATCGTATGATTTTTTCAAAAAATCATTAACCAACTTTGACTTTTTAAGTGTAAGATAGAATTAAGCAATATTTATCACTACTCTATCTGATTCTTTGTGTTTTACTTTGCAATATAAATTATATTTAATGTGAAACATATATGAATAAATAAAATATATTTAATTTATAATACAGGTTTAACTAATAAACCGTGAACCGATAATCTCACCGGTTTGATATCTGGTTCAATTTTGATAACTATGATCCAAACTAAATGAATTTTATTGTATTTTTATCAGGTTATTTTCGAGGGCACATAAGGACTGGGCTGGGCTTATATTTTAACTCTTATGATAAGCCTTGTTTGGATCCAGCCCAGTCCGTCTAAAATTGATCTTTCCAGTCCTCGGCCTACATACAGCACCGAAGAATTGGCTCGCATTTTGGGGTAGCAACTTCACCTGGACTCAAAATGAAAAAACACGTTTAAAAAAAAAAAAATTTCTGGCCTAAGATTGATTTTAAAGTCACAAGTTCAAAAAGCATATACTCTTGCCAAAGTTTATATTCCAAACAACCTTGAAAAGACAATTGTGAAATGTTAAGATGGCTACGTGTTACCAAATCTAGAAAGATAGAAGAACAATGGAATGCTTTGAACTTAAGCTAATCATTTTCAATCAAAATATAAGCAATTCCATTGGTCCCTCACTCCAATTATCAACTATCTAACCATAATAATGTTTTATTTTTTGTTACGTTAGTGTTTTTGTGGGGTTGTTTTCTTCTACCAAAGAGGAAGACATCATTTTGCATGTTAGCTTTTCTTGAGAAGGGTAGCTTGCTTTTGTGTATGCTTACCAATTATAGGTGCTATGCATGGGGGAACCTATGGTTGTTCATTCTCAGTCATACAAATAGAGGTGAAAAAACATATATGGTATTCCCTCTGTCTCATTTTATGTCTCGTAGTTGATTGTACACAGAGTTTAACAAAATGAATCTTTAAATGGTAAATTTACAAAAGTGTCTTACAGATTTTTATAAATTAAAACACAATAAGTATAGTCTTATAGCTGTATTTTTTAAATTATGAAAATGAATGTTTAGATTTGAAATGAAGGAATCGTTAAAGGTCTTATTATCCTGTACAAAAATAAAACTAAAGACATAAAATACGCTAGAAGACACTTTTTACATCCCCTAGAACATGGTTGGATTGGCCAATTATTTCCGTCAATCATCCAATAAGCAACTGCCACTTGGATAACCCAACAATGCTAAAAGGATCTTTTTTCTGTTCAAAAATAAAACCAAGACATAAAATAAGCTAGAAGGCACTTTTTACATCCCCTAGGATATGGTTGGATTGGCCAATTATTTCCCTCTATCATCCAATAAGCAACTGCCACTTGGATAACCCAACAATTCAAAAAGGATCTTTTTTCTATACAAAAATATAACTAAGACATAAAATACGCTAGAAGACAATTTTTACATCCCCCAGGATATGGTTGGATTGGCCAATTATTTCCCTCAATCATCCAATAAGCAACTGCCACTTGGATAACTCAACAACGCTAAAAGGATCTTTTTTCTATTAGATAAAAGGTCTTGTCTTGAGATTATTCAATTGCGTCGTGCCACGAGTCCTCTTAACAGGTTTGCTTTGTGCTTTTATATTTGAGTTGAATACTGATTTGTCCCCGTCATGGCAATCTTCGCTGGACCACTTGAGAAACATGATAGGACCCAATACCCATTCAAAGGCATGTGAACACTCCACAATTTTCACATGGATAACTCAGAAATTAGCGCATATATATGTATGTATGTATATATATATGATACCTTGAGCGCATAGAGACTAATTCACTGCATTTATACGCTACTGATCGATTCTAACGAGGAGCGAATGAAACAGCTCCATTGAATCATAAATTGGCATTGAGTAATGTTATACATACAGAATTTATATCCAAAATGATGTGACTGAGTTGTAGGCCTATTATTTTAATTACAAAACTGTCACTGTCACTGCCACATGATTGTGATTCAAAATTCTGTATAAAATTTTTGAAAAAATAATATTTTCCATTGGCATTAGAATGAAAAATGGAGCACCAATTGCATCTTGGAATAGGGATAAACTTTGAGAAACTTCAATTACTAGAGGTCATGGCCTTGTGGGTCAAAGTATGAGTTGCCCCCTTCCTGAAGCAATTCAGTGATTGACCTTTCTTTAAAAGATGCAACCTAGCTATTCTCTCTCTCTCTCTCTCTCTCTCTCTCTCTCTCTCTCTCTCTCTCTCTCTCTCTCTCTCTCTTGTGTGATTATCACTTTGAACATGGTGGAGGCACTTTAGGAACAAGTACGACAAGAACAATGAACATGGCACAAGGGTTGAATCTGATTCTTCATGTAAAAATATTTTTATGTGTACATATATATATTGGGGTAGGTATTTGCTTTGAGAAAGACATGTTGGTCACTCCCAAGTCCTTGCAGGTTATCCACTAGTGATCAGATCAGCAGATGAGGATGTATGGTATGGAGGCAATGGGGGTACTTGGTATCTGGTCCACACCTGCCAAACAATTAGCACAAAGTTGATGGGGTTAGATTACTGCCTTTGGTTTTCTTCTTAAACTGAAAAAAGTGAAAAACTTGTGCTACTTTTAGGAATTTATTCTAATAATAATACTTGAGCCCCAAAACCAAAAAAGGTGCCTAGAGGATGTGAATCATGTGATAAATTAAGGAATTGGGGTCCAAGAACTTTTTATGAGATTTTGATATGTCCAAGCCTGGAACTTGAGAAAAGAAAAAAAAAAGGAAAAATAATAATTACTATATTTGGTTCCTAGCTTAGCAGGAAAGGAAAAGAAATTTCTTCTCATTTTTCTTATATATTTCTCTCGCGGTTCTTTTCTCTTTCTTTTTTCGAGTTCCAAAAGTAGGATGAAACATAAGAGACTGCAAGGGTATCTTTCAGCCATAAATGGAGCTCAACTAATAGTTTGGCTCTTATAGAAGAATAGTAGGATACGTTCGATACGATCTTGTCTCAATTGACAGATCACCATTTATTATAAGAGTAATGTTATACAAATAAAAAAGTTGTATAATATTCTTATACAATACAACGTGATTTATTGTGAACAATGGCAAGGCTATAATTTGAAAAAATCATGAACTCTAAGATTTTTCTTGAACTATAAAATTTTTAAAACTTATATTGTAACTTTGAGCTAATACCTCTACCTAGCGACACACCACAAAAATAAGGCAATATAGTGAACTGTGGCCTAATTACTCACTTCGGTCATC
Source organism: Euryodendron excelsum (assembly GCA_033060915.1). Lineage (NCBI taxonomy): Eukaryota > Viridiplantae > Streptophyta > Magnoliopsida > Ericales > Pentaphylacaceae > Euryodendron > Euryodendron excelsum. The sequence goes on along the minus strand of CM065377.1, from coordinate 80,219,462 downwards.
TGCTATCAACATTGAAGGCATTGCTTGGAATGCTCTAGGAACATATATTTACCACTCAACTTTTCTTCTTTTCCTCTTAATCTTTTTCCTTGGATACTTGAAATAAAGAAAATCACAAATTTGCATTTTTTCTTTTTTATCTTTTTCTAGACATTTTTCCTAATAAACATTCACATCAATTTCTATAGGTTTACAAGAAAAAAAAATAAAGAACTAGTTATTTTCTAAAGCACAATTATCAATTTACAAATTAACACAACTCAGTTCATTTTTTTTTTTACAATGCAGATAAAAATGAGCTATATTCTAAAAATTAAAAGGGTAATTTATTAAATCAACACCTATCATTGTAGAGTCTGGAGAGGATCGAGCGTATATAATTTTTTTTGTGATTCGATTCGATCTTAAAAATAAACCATTTTACATAAACAATTATACTTATTTATAATCTATATATATATATATATATGTATGAAATCATGTATTAGCAAGACTCTCACTTCTTCTTGGTGGACTAATTGACTCCATTTACAATAAGAAAGCATTAAAAATCCATATGGTCGGTGAAGGTCACGATAGATGGCCCCACACGCAGAATGCGCCAACCAACTTAAACCAATATAGACGGTTTCAAGGTTGTCCGTCACCAAAGAAACTATCACCCACGCGTGACGAGCGTGTTATCTCTATTAAAAATTAATCAAAATGACGTGGAGATAAAATTGTTTAATTACACGAGAGGCCCAATTATGTGGCGTTGTCGGCGGAGTTGATTAGATAGATCTTTTTCTCTGTCGTTGCCAAGTCAAGACTGAAACTGAACTTAACCATAGTGAGAGAGAGAGAGGGCAGAAGAAGAAGAAGAAGAGAGAGAGAGAGAGAGAGATTATCCGAATCGAGAGAGCGTGGTTTTGAAGCGAGTCCTGCTCTGGTTCTTGTTGTTGACTGGAAAGGATTGAGTTGGATTCGAGAGAGAGAGTGGGTATTTTTTTCATGGTTGCAGAGAAATAATGGAGGTTCAGTACATAAGGAGGCACCACAAGCAAGAGCCCAAAGAGAACCAGTGTTCTTCGGCTCTCGTCAAGCACATCAAAGCTCCTGTCGATCTTGTATGTCCTTCTTCCCTTCCATTCCCTTCTCTCTCTCTCTCTCTATGTATGGACATACATGCATACGTAGTTACGAAAAAATATGTGGAATAATGAATTGAGTTTCCGATTTCCTTCTGCTTGGTTGATTAAGGAATGGAATTGAGGATTGAATTGTTTTGATTTGATTGAGATTTCTTGATTTTATCGGCGAATCTGATTGTATTTTGGTGTTTGATTGGGTATTTTGATGCAGATCTGAGAGATTAAGTTCTATTGGGATTCGTTTCGTTTCGTTTCTGATGGTGTTTGTTTGAATTTGGGGGTGGGAGTTAGGTGAAGTGAATTTAGAGGGTTGTCTTGTGCTGTGATTTCAAGTTTATCTCTGGACGACTTTTTTTTTTTCTTTTTTTCTAATAGATATTCTATACATTTGATGGAAATTTGAGTTGGCGTATTTATCTGTCAGTATTTGGTTTCCCAGAAAATTGTAGGGAAAGTAACGAAGTGAAAAGTTTGATGCGAGAAATGAAAACGGCGTGTTAGAGAATTCAATTGATTATTCTTTTTTTTATAGACATTTTTTCTGGGCAATCAAATGGAGGGATAATCATTTGTCATTCACAATCTTTGTAGTTGCTTCCTCCGGAATTTTAGTTTTCAAAGTAGCTTCACCTTTTTCTCTGACGGACTATGTTCTCTTGTTAGGTTTGGTCATTGGTGAGAAGATTCGATCAGCCACAGAAATATAAGCCCTTTGTCAGCAGATGTGTCATGCAAGGTGACCTTAGCATTGGGAGTCTCCGAGAGGTGAATGTGAAGTCAGGGCTTCCAGCGACAACTAGCACTGAAAGGTTGGAACTGCTTGATGATGAGGAGCACATCCTTGGTATCAGGATTGTTGGTGGTGATCACAGGCTGAAGGTATATATCTATATATTTTTCTGTTTCTCCTTCCTTGTTTCCTTTATTCAATGGTTTTCTTTCTCCAGTTGAGTTTAATGTAAGCAACCCCCAGCCCAACCTAAGCCAAGAAATAAAAGAAGAATGTGTTTTGGACCATAATTCTGTTGCTGTTTGTTGGGATATTAATATTACTAAAATTATGTTGGCATTTATTGGATTTGTTGGCACGTTGACTTCTGAGAACACATATTTCTATTTGTGTAAATAAGTTTTATGCAATTCTAGTGGCAAATGTATTCATGGAGTCAAACTGCCTGAGAGTATGTTACGCTCTATATTGTGGAGTGATGAAGTTTACATTTGGATGACCTTGGTGTTTGGATAATTTTGTTTCAAAATCTCTCATATCTGGACTGAGTCTGCCCGAACTATAAATTTTGGAAATTAATGTGTTTTATCCTGAGCTTACTGTCTAAATCAATAGGTCCATAATACAAATTAGCCTATGTATTTTCTATGAGTTGATAATTGGGCTAGCTAGTCTGTGATGGGAATTCATCTGCCTGGATTACCTGTCAGACCTTTCATAAGCTTAAGTTTTGAATTTTACTAGTTGCAAGTTGTTAGGTTTTGTCAGCATTGTCCCCAGTGCTGTTCAAATTATGCTGTTTTTACTTGTCTGATGAGCGGGATTCGGTCTTTTCTTTGTCGTAGCCTTTGAACCTTGGGGAGATTTGCTGCACCCGTTGTCTTTGCAACTTCGAAATTGTTTGTGGCTGATGTCTCAGGATGGAAGATGATAAGGACTTGTTCCATCATATCACTCAGACGACTGTGTTATCAGGACACATTGCTCATTGGTTCTTCTTGGGAGATCTTCAACGAATCCTTGCCATTTAATAATTCATCAACAATTCTCATATGTTTGGTTTAAGGAATTATGGATGATCATGAAAAATGTCCTCTCTGAATAGATGGTACCCTCCACATTTATGGGCAGTCCCTACTTCTGATATTGTTGTTGCATGGCATGCATACAAGAGACATAGTGGAAAGTAGCTGCTTGTGTCAACTTGAACATATTGTTCTTATGCTTTTGTTTTGAGGACTACTTGGGACAGAATCTTCAACTTCATCACTGCTATGTGGGCAAGTGCATTGGCACTGAAGTACGATGCCACTCTTTCAACTGTTAACCATTTTCGATTTAACAACAAATCAATTTGGACAAAAATGAAATTCTAGCATGAACTTGTTTCTTGCTTGCTTAAAAGATGTTGCCACTTTTCCAATAAATTGCATGTTTCCTTAGTGAATATGGATCAAAGAATTCTTTAGTTCTGTTTATACAATGAACGGAGTACTAACAAGCTATCTGCACATAAACTTGCCGATTGCTTCTGTTAGAGGTTACCTCTGATTTTTTTTTTCCTTTTTCTGGGCAATGTTGAACCTAACTGCCCATCATGGGCCAAGCTTGGATACCACTGGACATCAAGGCCATTGGTATCTGACCATAATTATGTATTTCACTTGGGCCATTTGGTAGGAAGACTAAATAATTAAGTACTTCGGATTGGTTTTACCACCACTATCATTATCTGTATCATTATCATAATTACTATCTTGTTCTTTCTTTTGTACCAAATTCGTCCAATCATGCAGTCTGCCAGAAACACTCAAACCTTTGTTGTTTTGTTTCGTAATTTTGCAGAACTACTCTTCAATCATCACTGTCCATCCAGAGATAATTGATGGGAGACCAGGGACGCTAGTGATTGAGTCATTTGTGGTTGATGTGCCTGATCGGAACACTAAAGATGAGACATGCTTCTTTCTTACTACCCTGATCAATTGCAATCTCAAATCTTTGGCTGAGGTGTCAGAGAGAATGGCCATGCAGGGTCAGGCCGGACCCACCATTCGAGTCTGAGTTGGTGGGTTACAGCGATTTGAAAGAATTCTAACGACTGTTGGTAAGCTATTGTGCAAGGCTTTCAGTTACCTGGAAGCTTTGCAGACATTGGTTGGAGCGGATCTTCTACTTTTCCAGAAGTTTTGTATACAATCCTCCAAGCTTTGTCATTTACCATCTCCTCTTGCTTACTCTTCCTTGTATGCTTCTCTAAAGTGATGCTGAGCTTATTTATCTTAGTATCCTGACAATTACATGTATGAGAGAACTCAGATCTCTTCCACTGTTATGTTCCTGGGTTTTGAGCATGGTGCTATGTAAGCTGTGGTGGTGTTAGTCTGTGAATATATGTTACAAAAATTTTCTATAGACTGGATTTTCATGTTGGCTGTGGAGCTTCTAGTTTCAGGAGACTGAACATGGTGTAGGTGTCTCTTAGTTGTGACTCTTGTACATATGAGGTATATATATGTGTGTGTGTATAGATATTGTGCAACTCATCCTAGCATTTGTAGCAAATAATTATCTTTGCTTCCATTTCTTTCTTTTGTCACTAGCCTGTACTGCAGGGAAAGACACAGATTGTGCATTTGTTCTATACCCTGCAATAGAGTATCCCATGTAGCATGAGGAGCAAGAAAGAGGTACCTCTATTTTTTAGTCACAGGTACCATTAACTTCCCTCTTTGAGTTAATTGTTCAACTGGATACCTCTCATATTATCCATGCCATCATTGTAAGAGTGCTAGCTAGCTCTGGTATTGAAATTATTTGTAATTCAAACTGCCCCGGTGAGGCAGATGAACTGTATAATACATCATCTCATTTGTCCCCCATTTACTGGCATGCTTAATTGATGATTGCCAAAACTGATGCACGCTTAATGCTTATTTGTACTAGGTGGCAAGTTCATTAGAATATATTCATGAATGTAAATGGCTAAATGCCTCAATTTGTAGTGAGTAAAGCCATAATGCGGGGTATGTAAATTGTTCTGCATGTTGAATTTCACTGGCTTGGGACTGCGAATCGAGTGGAAGTTAGTTCAAAATTAAATTTGAAAGAGTAAATAAGTAATTTCATTTTCCTTGACAAATTCAAGATTTGAACATGGCGTATAAGAAATTTCCTTGAGTGATTTTAAGTCACGAGACTCACATGCTAGGACTTGTATGATACAACTTGGCAATTTGTTGTACAAACTCTGTTCTTTTCTTCCACATTGTCTCGGACTCCCAGCAAAATTCATCTGAAAACAAGCATTAAATTTACAACAATGCCCGCTCTGGGGGGCAGTTTGTTACCTATGAACTGAATCTTCACATGGCTTGTTGGGTCTTCTGCATCGACAGCTCTCTTGCAGAGAATCGTATCAAACTGATGGACATCAATCCTTCCTTTGTAGCATATCTATTCATTAGTTTTCTACTTCCTTTCTGCTTGGATCCACCTACTTGACACCATTGAACACATCACACAATGCTTAGAATGTCCCATGTATAATACCTCCTATTACCAGAAGTCATTGCAGGAACATTTCCCTTCCCTGAAATGGTGAAACCGAACGCCATCTTTGAGGAGGATTTCACAGCATCTTATCAAAGAAATGTACTTTGCTGCTGTATGGCAGTCAGAACAAACTCTCGTGTTCTTAATAACCTGAACCGGTGCACCTCTTCTCCTCTTGAGCAGTCCATACGTAATGGCCAATTTCTCGGTGTGAGTAAGCAGCACCTTCTCCTTCTCTGCATAGTCAACGTTCTGGTACACACATTTGATATCAGGGTTGTATCCCAAAGTTCTCATTTCAGAAATCAGTTGATATAACTCAAAATATATCTCTCCTTCATCTGGGTGAGCTTTTCCTCTGGCTGAGAACAGGTGAATCGTCTGATCAATTTGTATCCAGCTCCACACCTGCCCAATCTTCACCCCAGAAAATTCCATCAACTCTCTAATACGCTCTACATCTTCCGATCTCTCCAAAGTTGCATACAAGTTCATCATCAAAACATAATTAGCAGGATTACGTGGTTCTAACTTGAAAAGGTTCTTTGCAGCAATCTCTGCAAGCTCCAAATTTTCATGGGTTCGACATGATCCAAGAAGAGCACCCCAAACCGTAGCATCTGGCACTATTGGCATCGTTTCAATGAAATCCCAAGCTTCATCAAGATACCCAGCCCTTCCAAGAAGATCAACCATGCAAGAATAATGCTCAATCGTGGGGATAATATTATAATCTGCCTTCATACTGTCAAAATACTTCCATCCTTCGTCAATTAGACCCGAGTGCTTGCAACCAGAGAGGAGAGCTGTGAAGGTAATAGCATCAGGCCGAATACCCGCTTCTAGCATTTCATCAAAAAGTGAAATCGCCTCTTTTCCCCGGCTGTAAATGGCGAAACTCATGATCATGCAATTCCAAGAAGCCAATGTTTTGAACTGAATTTTTCGAAAAACCTCATAGGCACTATTTAGGCTGCCGCACTTACTGTACATGTCAATAAGAGTAGTATCTACAAATACGTCTTCCATGAACCCGTATCTAATTCCCAGGCAGTGTATCTCTTTTCCCTTCTGTAGTAAAGACAGGCCCGCACAGGCTCGAAGTAAGCTGGTTATGGTGGCTGAGTTAGGCTTGATTCCTTCTTCTTGCATTTGGGTGGAAAACTCAAGTGCCTCCTTACAGTTTCCTTTCTGTGCGCTACCGGATATTAAAGCGGTCCATGTAATGACATTAGGAGTCAATCCTGAAACTTTGATCTGATGAATCATGGCCAGAGCTTCCTTACTGCGACCCCACATCGAATACCCGTAAACCAGACCATTATATGTCACTAAATCTGGATTAATCCCTTCATTTTTCATCCTGTTCAACAGTTCTTCGGCCTCTTCAAATTGGCCCTTGAAGGAATATCCTGAAATCAATGAATTCCAAGCAAAAACGTTTCTGTTGTTCATACTATTGAAAACAGCTCGAGCATAGGTTAAATTTTCATTCTTCACATACATGTCTAGCAGTGAAGTTCCCACATATAAATCATAATCAAGCCCATTTCTCATCACATAGCCATGTAGTTCCTTCCCAAAATTCAAGAAACCCAATTCACTAATTGCTTGAAGAACACTGGTGATAGAGCTCGAGTTAGGTTTGAAACCAGCAGCTTGCATTCTCTGCAAAAGAATGAGGACTTCTCGGTATAACCCGCGAAGAAAATGGCCTGACAAAAGGCAATTCCAGGTTACAGTGTCTGGTTTTATATCCCAACTCTCCATTTCATAAAATAGCTTCCATGCATCATTTAGATCACCAAGTGCAGTATAACAAGAGATGATTAAGTTCCATGAAGATAAGTTTCGGTTCTCCATTAAATCGAAAACTGTCCTAGCAAGTTCAAGACTATTATTTCTCGAGTACATGCTAATCAGTGAATTACACATCAATACATTTGAGTCCAATGCGAATCGAATGACATACCCATGAATCTGCTTTCCTTCGTCAAGAGCTTCCACTTTTCCACAGGCTTGCAGAACTTTAGCAAGTGTGAAGCTATTAGCTTTCACAAATGAAAACTGCATATCCCGGAATAATAGTAGAGCCTCCACCCATTTCTCATTCCTCAAATTCACCAAAACTGCCTCATTCCACAATAGAACTTCTCGATCTGGCATTTCATAGAACACTTGATTTCCGTAGTCTATGCCCCAACACCTCCCATAGAAGTTCATCAGTGCACACCTTGAGTAGACATCCATGTCAAAGCCCCTTTTAATCAAGCATGCATGAACTTCCATACCTAACCATATATCAGTTAAGTTTGCACAAATTTTCAAAATAACAGTGAGAACTCTACTCTGAAAGCTCACTCTTTTATTATGCAACTCACAGAAAACCACAAGAATTTCAAATGGGTCCCCCCCAAAACTCTTGAATTCCTCTAGGAAACTATTCCAATAAAGATAGTTTTGTGCAAAACCCACAAAGAAAACAATGGCAGCCGAACGAAAATCACCAAAATTCAAATAAGATGTGATCAAAGATTGCGTGTTGGCATCTGAATTCTTGTCTTTTGCCATTTTTATCATCTGGGCATGCATTAATCTCACTGTGTTCAAGGAACTGAGCTCATCATAGCCATTTAAACAATGAAAGCTCGAAGAAGACGATGGAAGAGAAGCAGAGAGTTGGGTCTCTGCCACTCTAAGAAGGCTGAACATGGTGGAATGGCTTCTAGGTTGCTTGTTGGTGAGTGAATTCTGATGCAGTGATGGATTGAGGTGGTGCAATAGAGTGTTTGCCTCCATGAAAAAGGTCGTTGGGCTGTGAAGAAATGACAGTTAGGGGAGTTCTCCATTGGAGTTGATAATTGGTACTTGCTACTGAAAAGTATTGCCAGAACTCGGATTTTCAGTGGATAAGGTTTATCCTATCTTGAACTAGGCAGTGCCCTGAACCCGGTCTAACTACCATTCCCAACCGGGTTTACTTGGTATCACTGGACCTCATCTTCTAGTTCTCACAGTAAACCTTTATGAGGTTTGTAATGAACTTTTGTATTATATTTTAATTATGCATAAAAGTTGTAAACCGATAAGGAGGTAACAAAATTTTCAGTATTATGTTTGGATATTAAATTTAAAGAGAAAAATGAAAAAAAATAAGAGAAATTAAGTTAATCCTTTGTTTTTTCTAACCCAAAAGAAAATAAATAAGTTTTTGCAAAAAAATTAATTTTTTTTGTTTGATTACTCATAAGAAATGAATATGCATTAATAATTTTATTATCTTTTTGTTAAAAAAAATTTAAAATTCAAACATAACATAAATTAACTAACGAGCATGATTACATAGAATCACCTTCGACAATTTGCTGTTTTTGTTTCAGGCTGAATATTCAGAATTCGACTTGACGGCATATGAAATTTGTTACTAATTGAAACATACACCCATCAACCAGTATTTTAATAGGTTAATTATGAGAACACTTTTGAACTATAACTCAATATCACTGTATCTCCCTAAAGTTTAAAACGTAACAAGTTGATTTTTGAATTTCTAATTTGTATCGAAGAACTCCTCCTGTTAGTAATTCATTAAAAAAAATAATTATTATTTAACTTTTATATATTAGTAAAAGTATAATTTTACATCTAAATTAATCTTTTCTTGTTAAAATACTTGTCTAACGACTAAAATATCCCTTAAAATGACATATAAATATATAAATAAAATAAAAAGTACTTCAATTATTAAACAATTATTACAAAAAAAGTATAATTAAGATATAAAATGAAATTTTGTCAACATGCGTAAGTTACAGAATAATTTTTTATCTACTCTCCTACTTAATTACAATTATATAGCAAGAGCAGAAGCCCTTGAGGGAGCGGGAACACCCAGTGCCTTGAGGTTCATCCATGAACTCGGACATTTCTTGCTGGCTTGATCATTCAGGATGGGGCTAGAAGCCTTATTTATAGTTCACAAAATGGCAGCAATATGAGAGAGAGAGGGGGGGGGGGGCGGGGGCGGGGGGTTTTGGTTGTGGACATAATTCATACCTGAGGCACGCTGTTTGCGTGGCAAAACCAGATCCTTATGATTCCCTCAAGAGTCCCCTTATCTAAACTGAACAAACAAGAAAAGATTGGCCCTCAAAGATTTTGTTTGTCAACTCTAATGAACAAGGAATAAAGCAGCTTAGGCATCTCAACCATATCCATAACCATCACATTCAAGTCCTTGTAAGAACAATTCCTGCAAGTTTGTTCCCAATCTGCACAATCTGCGAGAGATATACCGCAACTTGGATCACGTCTCTATAATCTCACTCCAATAATAATATTTGCATAATCGTACACCAATAAAAAAATATTCATATTAACACACCCCAATCAAATATTCTCACTGATCACACATGTAACATGTTAACTCATCAATGAGCTTGCCTAATGTACCTCTCTCAGAACCTTATAGCTGCATAGAAACATTTGTGTAGATGAATCCAACAGTTGGGAGTCTGAAGCTTCAATTGATTGAGCTCAACTGAGTTGTGCCGTTTCATTGAGTTCTATGTGGAACACCTCTCTTACCTGCATCTACTGGGATTTAAAAATACTAAAATGAACACAACTGAGAGTTAACAAAGAAGAAGTGCCGAAGAAGATCTTCTTTCTTGAGATTATTGACTTGTACAGAATCTGAGGTTTCCCTCACTTAGGCACACAGTTGAGGCAATTAAGCAGAGTTTAAGGATAAGATTTGTAAGAATTAATCCAGAGGCACTTCTGTTCCTCTTATGAAGGTATTGTTTTACAACCCTCTAGGACAAGGAAACATCATCCAAAACTCAAATACATATTCTGGCATGAGATTGGCAAATCAAGGGTAATGTAGGACAGCCTGCTTGATTTATAAATTTTGGACATTATCTCCAAGCTAAGAAGTACGGACACTTCGTTGGAGGGGTGTCGTACCCGTGTTGAACAAGTGTTAGACACCAATACTCATCCGACACTCGTGGACATGTGTCGGACATTCCATTTTACGTATCTGATTTTTTATTTATTTATTTTTACATCGGACACTCTATGGACACAGTTTGGACACACGTGTCTCACTTGGGACACTTCAGGGACACGGCGGGGGACTCAACTATAAATTTTGAAACTAATTATTGGATCCAAGAAGAAAACAAAGAAGAAGAAGAAAAACAAGTGTGTTGCTTATATTGGTGGTTAATTTATTTTGAGTGTTCTTTATGATTTTTATATTAGATGATGATGGATAGTTGATGAAGTATAAAGATATTTTAATATTTTCAGTAGTCTATGAGTTTATAGTATTATGTTAGATGGAACAATTTTTTTGTTGTTAATGTATTTATTTACTTTATCATTTTTAATGGAATGTAATTAACTAATCGTGAAAGATTTGTTGTCCGTGTCTGTGTCCGTGCTTTTTAGTCTCCAAATAAGCCAAATAGGCAACAGGACTACAGGATAGACAGTATTATGAAGAAAACTGTCATAAGGAATTGATTCTACTGTGCTAAAAACCTGAAAGAGTCTTTACTTTTCAGGCTGTTCTTTTAATATATCTAGGCTCATATCATCTAAGTGATCTCAACCCAATATGCAAAACTCGGAACAGATCAAAGCTATGGCTGAAGTAACTCAGATATGAAAGTTAGCAAGCCAGACATTCATTAGTTGAGCTCAACCACCAATATCACTTCCAAAAGTTGCATATATTTGTGACTGATGCATTTAACATAGCCTATTGCCATGTTCTATAACCAAAATTCTTTTTTTCCTTGCTGTTTGGCCTGTCATCCAGCCAGGTAATACAAGAAGTTTTCCTAAACAACTAAAATAAAACATAGTAGAAACAATCTAAATATACCTACCATTGATATTTTTTTAGTTTCGGGGGCGGGGGGGAAGAAAATAACTATTTGTGCTCTCCAAATATCATTAGTAATAGGTCATAAAAATAAACTCATATTTCTATTGGATATAAGTACAACCTTACAGATAAAGCAGTCACACACAATTTTCTGTTCGAAGTCATCAGGAATATGCATAAGAAATTCAATCCCTTTACATCAAAACAAGAGAACAGAATACTTGTAGACGATAAGTGTACGTTCTTAAGCAGTTTCCTGGACCTTATATCTGAGAAAGAAGATCCAGGACTTACATTTGAATACAGAGATGCGGAACTTCCAAGCAGTAAAGTGCCTTTTTGCTTCTAGGAGGAAAAAACACCTCTTCTAGTACACTTCAAAAGCAAAATGTTAACTGCCTTTAGCCTGAGTATCCAATTTGGGGAACTGGGCCATCAAAAATACAAATCGAATTCCAACCACCTTCACCAGCGTTCTCTAGTCCGACCGTCTGGAAACACAGGAAGAAGCACCTTTTCTTTATTCTCCATCACGTTATCTACCTGTTTAGTTGATTTGCTCACTCCAATGTTCACATTTCCGCCATCTGCATCAAAGTCTGGGGGCACATCATCATCTTCATCACTCCAATCATCCTCATAATCCTTCCCATCTTCATCGCCATCCTCCTCATCATCCAATTCATCACCCATTATATCATCAATATCAGACCAGTCTTCTCCATCCTCTCCACCACTTCCCTCTGCATTCTCATCAGTTTCCTCTGCTCCATCTGCATCAGTTTTGGGAGCTCCCCTCCTTCCAAATCGTGGAACAGCAACAAGCGAACGGAGCTTCTCTTTGACGAGCAATAACCGATCCTTCTCTACCAATTGAGAATCACGATATGCTTCCCTGAGGAAGACGGAATCCCTATCCCCTTTCAAGGAGACGTAGAACATATCCGGATGCCTTATCAACATCCCCCTCAGCTGCTGAGAGAACCTAAACTCTTCTCGAAAATGAGTGAGGTGGTCCACAAGAGTTCTCTTCTCAATGGTGAGGCTCAACATTTCATGAATCACTCCGCAGGCATGTTTTTCTTTCTCCAGTGTACCAGACCTTATTGCAGAGAAATCAGAGTAAGGTGATATATAAGGCATGTCTCTAAACTGACTAATCCTTCTCATCTCGCCTTTGGAAAGATTAAGACCCCTTGGTAACTGCACTCTATTGAACTTCAGTGGTCTATCTATTATCAGATCTTTCTCTTCTAACTCTCTAGCACGATTTTCTTGCTCTGCAAGCTCAGCCGCGGAAACTGCAAGTTCAGGATCCCAGTGAGTAAGTTCTAGAGCCGGGCCTCGTCCAGTCGCAACAACCTTGAAATATTGTGGGTACCGGTGACAAATTGTGTCACGAAATTCTAAAGGAAGCCCAAAATCAGTCCTCAAATGGGCAATCTTCTCCAGAAGAATACGCTTATCTGATGACATCATCAACAATTTTCGCAACTTAATAACTAACAAATCCTCCATCTCATTCCTAATCCTCATCTCCTCCAAGTAAAGCCTTTCCGCCTCGGGCGTCAATTTGAACCGAAGTGAGTAAACCCCTTCTTCCACAATCTCAAAAATTGCTGGAAATTTTTTCAACAAGGCGATAAACCGCCGCCTTTTCTGGAGCCCCAATGCTCTTCTATATCTACCCAAGTCACGAAGCGCCATTATCCTATCGGGGTGACTCACTAGAATCTTCCTGATCTTCAGAACCAATTTAAGCTTCTTGTCCCTTTGTATAACATTATCAAAGGGAAGCTCTTTCCTTCTCTTGACAGCAGCTCTTATTGGACCAAATGGAACATGGGTTCTTCGTAGATTACCCAAAGTAACAATTTTCTCTTGTATCCCCAAACTTCTTCCCAGAAATGGTGTTTTCTCTGATTCTTTCTTTGATATACAAATATGGGTTTTTGAAGAAAGCTTTGGTTTTTCAAAGAGAGATGACTTGTATGAGAGAAAGAAGGGTGCAGAAGCAATAGATGGTGATGTTTTGGGTGACGATAAAAACAGTTTGGGCTCCATATGAGTCGCTTTGTAGAATTATTTAAGAGAGAAACTAGAGATACAAGTGATCATAGAACACCAAAATTCTAACAGGTATAAGTGTATATTTATATGTATGTATGAAATAGTTGAAGAAGATGATGACTTACCAGGCATGCTTGGGACTGAGGACTCGGAGTTGAAGCAGGTGATAAGGGTTTATGTGCAAAAACCCTTTCAGTCAGATATTTCTGTAACGTCAATGTTATCTTCTTTCTAGGGACTTGGAGGGTATAAACTCAGAAACAGAGGGTATAATTGTCTTTCAGAAAAATTACATATATCAGGATGTGAATCGGAGGCGCCGCAGGATGGTTAAGAGGCGAGGGCGGCGAGTCGCCACCGCTTCGGACCGCCGTCGGGACCGCAAGCTCTTCAACATCTTCGTCATCTCCTTTATCGTCTCTTCCGCCATTTCCGTATTTGTAAACGGAATCCGATACGCTTCACGTACGGACACTTCTCTCCCGAACGTACGCCAATCTGGAAGTCCAGGTTAAGACTGACATGAATTACCAGGAAGTCCTCCTAGCTGTACGCACTTTCCCCTCTCTCTCTCTCTCTATATATATATATATATATTTGTGCGTTTGTTTCTTTTGCAAGAGATATAACTTTCGCATATTTCGCATATTTCTTCTTTAGAAATTCAGGATAATTCAAAGGTCTCAGAGAATACATCTCACCGGCATTTTACGAATCCTGTATCGGCCTACATTACTCCATGGTATGTCCATCTTGTAGCCTTACTTTGTCTATTTGTCTAAGTCTTTTTACTTAGTTTCACATAAACATTGTGTTGTATGAGGCAAAGAAGTTTTGCTTAATGGTTCTTTTATGAAGCAAAGTTACTGAACTTCTATAAGTAAGATCCTTTTACAAGTAACTTGGTTATTGTTAGTTTGATTTACAAAAGATTAAAAGTTGATAAGAAAGTAAACTCCGGGAGCTTCCCTGGACATCACCTCTTTCTTTTTATGGGTTTTTAATTTTTGACGTAGGAGGAGGACAAAATGAGCATTTGTTTCTGTATGTATATTGTGATATCTTAAGTGTTTTTATATATTAAACATTATAGGAATAGTGAATTATATGACGAGTAGTTTTAGTACTTGAGCAGTGTGCGAAATAGGGAGCTGAACTTAGAGTTGAAGACTGGAGCTGGTATTCTCAGTCAAGCTATACCTTTGGTCAAAAACTATAAATTTGCAACAACTGAAAGTTTAAGGAGAAATGTGGAAAATTTTTGTCAGCTGGTATAATTATATTTTGCTCATCAACCTAATTGTTGGTAATAGATCTGTCAGTTCCTAAAATAATGCAAGTTCACAATGTATTTTCATGGTGACTTGGGAGAGGATTGCGGTTGCAGATAGTATTTTTCCTACAATCTTGTTCGTATTCAGATTTTTGGTTCAATATTATGCTATCTAGTATCTATTATAGGCATTTGTTTGATTACCATGGGTTTCCATATTTGACATACTTGTACTTATCAAAAAAAAAATAAAAAAATTTGACATATTTTTTGTAGCAACCTTTAGCATCATCGAATACATGATTGCATGCTATATGGTGCAGGAACTCAAGATGCTATGAACTTGCAAAGAGGTTCAACTCCAAGTTTATACATCTATCACCTGTATGGTATGACCTGAAGAGGTATGTCTGATATCCGATTATCAACTTGAGCAAGTCCTGAATCTTAGAAATGGTTGATTTAAAGCCTGAAGTTTAGGAGAATATGTTAATCTTTTGGGGTCTCTAGACAATTGCTACGCGTGTGGTTGTCAGCTGAGGGGTTTTAAGTTTTGACAGTGAATCTGAATTTGTGTTTTAGCTTTCAAGCATTTACCATCACTGTTCATTTCAAAATGCTTTTATAATATTACCATTATGGCCATTATATCTGGTGATCCATAGTCCTGAAGTGGTATCAGCTGCCAAATGACCTACTTTTATGGATGGAGGTGACTGATGCTGGCAGCACAGCATCATCAGAGCTAAATGAGACTCAAAAGCCTCTAGGTTTTGGATATTTATGCTAAAATGACAGACAATGTGAAGCTTATGTTAGGGCTGCATTTGCTGTTAAATATCTTCATGTCCTTTGTTCTTCTGATGCCAGCCAAGGGACCAAGTTTGTTCTGGTGGGAAGACATAATGCTGATACAGGATGGAATTCAGAGCTTAGAATGGAAGGAAATGCTCTGGTATAGTTAACTCATTTTATCATATTGCCTAGTGGAAGCAGGCAAATATACAATTTTCCTACTTAGAGGGTTAGCATGACTTGTTAATAGAAAATAACCATTCATTTAGCTAAATAGCTAGTTTGAGTGTTAATTTTTCAAGGCTGTTAGAACAAGAATGAAAAATTGAAGAGAAAAATAGGCCGAAAGGATAAACACACATTGAAAGGAACCAAAAGTCTTTGACAAGATAGAAATTTTTCCTAAAGATGCTCATAATTATGAATCAGATGTTCTCTTTTATGAAGTTAAATGCTCAAAACATTTAGAGACTAAAAAATTGAAAATAAAATCATTGGCTTTACATTCTTAGTTTTCCATTTACTGTCGTTTTGAATATCCAATATAGGAAAAGATGATGGCACCACACATTGAGAGGAATAATCTACCTTCTCTCATATACAACAACTATTATTTTTTCCATTTCCTCTGCCTGCATTGATCCCTCTTTTCTTTCTTGAAAATACTTATATAGCTGAGCATGTTCTTATGTTCTCATACTTCTAGTAGGTCTTTGGGATAAATAAAATAAAAAAAGACTTAGATTCCTTAATTGATGGTAATAATTAGAATATTAATTTTTTTTGTGCACCTTTGTGCGGATCATTTTAATCTTATATAGCTCTCACCCACTCTCTCTCAAAATATGTTTTACCAAGAGTTGTTCTAGAAGCATTTCCCAATGAGCTGCTGAAAAAGAAGAAGCAGAGGGATAAAGTAATTGACATTATAATGACAGAATGCAAGTAAGGTTTTTATCTCGGGGGAAGATTTTCTTTCTCAGTAAGTTTGTGTTAATGAGGAAAATCTGATTCACTAAAACATCTACACCATATAGAAAGGCAAGGCTCCTTCCTACTTTGGGGTAGTTATAGGGCCATTGTATTCCTATTTATAACATCTTAGTTTTTATTGGCTCAATCCGTGTTGTAAAAACCCTTGTGATTGGTTCATAGATTTGATATTGTATAATTGCATAGGGTTGAGTGTTCAAACAAATGCTAAGAAGTGTTTAAGCAGCCCGTGCAAGTCTCAAGAAATTTTGGGCTAAAAATTCATTTGCAGCAGTTCTCGCTACCTGACGCTACCTGGAGCTGCAGCGAGGATTGTACTAAGTTTTGGTGAAAATTCTAGAGTCTGGCGCTACCTTCTCGCCGCAGCAAGAATTTGCCTTCAGATTGCAATTTGTTCCCAAGAAGGGTGCCGCCTTGGCGCTGCCGTCTTGCCGTAGCGAGATTTTGTCTTTTATCTGCAATATGTTCCCAAGAAGCGCGCTACCTTGGCGCTGCAGCGCCAACCGACAAAAGATTTTGGAAACTTTCCCTTTCGGTTGGTCTTGCTCTCCAAAGTTCTATATAAGGCCAAGTCTGAATTGAATAGGATTTGATGAGCTGCAGAGAACTGTTCTACAACCTTGAGAGCTTATAAGAAACCCTAGAAGCCCATGCTTACTTCTTAGCAAGATGCAGAACTTTAAAACTTCAAACAAACAATAAACTTGTCTTGGTGGTGCATTGAGACGGTGATTCGTGACGTGGTGTTTGTTGCGGTTCAAGCACAGGAGAACAGTGAGTCGTGGTGAAGCGAGCGGGTTCAATTCAACTTAGATTAGTGGGTGCCGAATTGGTTTAGTTGTAAGTTGACCTTGTTAACTGTTCAATTGATTATAGTGCTTGGAGGTTGGGCTGGACTAGGTTCTGTGATTTCTTTCCAGTTTGGATTTCCACGCAAAAATTGTGTGTTCTTCAAGTGATTGTTTTATTGTTCATGCATGTGATTTAGTTTTGTGTGATTGATTAACCTAGTTAATTAGTTTTAATCAAGCACGTCTCCAAGTGATCATAAATCCACGTAGTTCGGAATTTCACTATTTAATCCTAATACTATTTCATTAATTAAGGGTTAAATTGTAATTTGAAAGAATGCCACATCATCTATTTCCGTAACTTCTTTTAGATCCAGTTGTCTTTCTTTCTATTCCTCTCCTCTCTCTCCATGGGCTAACATCATCTGCACTGCTAGAGTACCATGATACCATCGTATACTTACGAAGAATGGAAAAAGCATACGCAAGAGTTAGTTCAAATCTATCCAACCTAAATCTGCCTTTTTTCATGTGGGATGCTGGGAGTATGAACAAGATGCAGACCCAATTTTGAGCAGTATTTGGAATAAGACACTGGTGTTAGAGTCAACGATTGCTCACCCTCACCAGCCTTACACCATTGCACTCTATGTAGTTGACTGTATCTGAAAAAGTAAAAAGTGTGCTTTTATGTTAACTGTGTCTTGAAGCCAAATTCAAACATGACCTGATTTTCGCTCAAAGGGTCAAAACGAGCCAAAACAGACGGTTGGGCCTGTGGGTGTGGTCAGATATATATATATATATATTTTTCAACAAATGAAAGGAAGCATTTGCTTGAAATTACGCAGCAAGAAGATAATATTACAAATGGTCTGGACTCTGGATTAAGATTACATCAGTTACATCAGGACTATACTTATACTTGGAAAGGTCTGAGAAATCTTGTTAACTTCCTTTGTATGTGACCCTTGCTTGCATGTCAAGAGACAAACAAATGGACTCAGGTTCAAAAGTAGAGAAATAATAGTCCGCATGACAAAAAGACTACACATGGTGAGTCATAAACCCAAGACCTCTCAAAACCAAAGCTCTAATACCATGTTAGATAACTAGTTATCATACAAGCTAGAGCTGCGAAGGAATAGGCCCAACAATGTATTTCTAGTTCTTGCACTAAGAAATATGTTATTCATACATATTTTCTTTTTACAAAATGCGATACATGCACTATTAACATCGATCAGTGATTAATGCTAATGGCTTTTCATCTTTGGGGTTCGCTGGTACGGTTCAAATTCTTGAACTGCCTGTTCATGTGTGTTTACTCCTTTCTTCTTTCTTTAATTAAAAAATTTATGTGGCTCTTCTCCCACTGTACAGGGAAGTGGAATGTGATGGTATTGTGCTTGAATCTTGGTCGAGGTGGGCAGCTTATGGAGTCCTGCATGATCCAGACATGCGGAATTTGGTATTTAAAAACTCTCGTTATTACTCTGTTTCTTTCCAACAATTTTATTGAGACGCTTACAAATATCTCCTTTAAGTCATTACTTTACCTGGCACAAAACCTTATGGTTCAATCCTTACAAACTATTTGGTATTCCTAGTTTCGGTAAAGGAATTGACTTGGCTTTCTCTTTGAAGGATACAACAATTAACGAGTGTCATTTTTGTGTCATGGTCTGTCATCCCTTCCCCTTTTTTTTTGGGTTCATCTCCATCCTGAGGAAATAAACATATGGGAGGTCTGTTTGATTTAGTTTTTCTCATGAACCAACTGATTAAACCTTTGTAACTTCAAATATGTCCTTGCCTTGCTTGTGTTGAGTATTGTAAAGGACTGGCTGTAAAATTTAGCAAAAACAAGCAGAAAATCTTGCTGTCGTAATATCCGACTTGTGTCATAACTAAGATGTTCTAGTGATATTGCCTTGCTTTTTATATGCCATAGAAGCTTGTGTGCACACTGCAGCTCTTGAGCATGGATGCATTATCTGTTCACTTTCTTGGTTCTTAGCATCTTAACGGGCATATTTGCCTTTATATGAAGCCATTTAAGTCCTTTTATATCCTAAGATTTTGTGGGATCTTTATTGCTTTGCAAGCCTAGCCACTTCAGTTCATAAAGCAACTTCGACAAGCGCTGCATGCTGTGAGTTTAGAGGGGAACAGTAAACAATGTTTGCAATTAGTGTATGTTATAGGTCCACCATATTCGGAGAAGCTTTAGAGCATGATTTTGGGCCAGAAGATCTTAAAAGCTTGAGTGGTGCTGTGGATGGTTTTTTGCTTATGACCCATGACTTCTCAAGTCCTCAGCATCCGGGTCCCATTGCACCTCTGAAGTGGATCCATTCTACTGTGCAGCTAATTCTTGCTACCACCAGTAGTGGTGCTGGGAGCCTGGCCCATAAGATATTTGTTGGTATCAATTTCTAGGGGAATGACTTTGGTTGACTCTTAATTATTATTTGCTGCTTGTTACTGGCCAATTTATATTTTACCCTATGCTCTAACTGATTAATGAGAGCACCTAAAGGAAGAAATGAAATCTAGCAACTTTCTAATAGGTTGGGGAGGCAATTTACAAGTTTTCTTTCCTTTTCATGCAATTTCTTGTTAAGTAAACAGGGCTTCATGATTTGTGATTTCCAAAGCACCTTGAATCCCTTCAGCCCCAACTCTGTGACTTCGGAAATAAACAGATCAGGGATCTTGTTAGCGTTTCTGGTGTACATATGCCATATGCATTGAACACTTCATTACATTATTGGTGGAGAGTATATGAATTCTTTAAATAACAAAGTCCAAACCATCTAATAATTTTCAAAGACTTTGGTTTTCCTTTTAAATGATCAATTGAGCATTTAATCTTGTGCATTTCCTATCTAGAGTCCTTATCCAGTCCCAAGGAAATCTACCTGATTCATGGTCGGTGATATTTGACTTCGAGTTTAATGGACGGATAAATTTTTTTGTTATAATGAAAACTTGTTATGGTATGTTGCTACACAAGATCAGGCACTTGTTCTTGTTCTGAATGATCTCTACTTTGCAGATTTAGGTGGCGGAGCTATCACTGGAAGGGATTACCTGTCTTTGTTGGAGCAGCACAGGTCATCAATGCAGTGGGAGAAGAACAGTGCAGAGCATTTCTTATATACTCTGACAATCAGCACGTCAAGCATGCGGTGTTTTACCCATCACCAATGTCAGTTTCAATGCGGCTAGAGGAAGCTCATTCATGGGGTGCTGGCATCTCAATTTGGGAAATTGGACAAGGCTTGGATTACTTTTTTGATCCTTTGTAATAAGAGATCTTCCTGTTTCTTTCTTGGAAACTGTAACATAATTTCAGTTACTTCTTGTTCACTCTTGTTTAACCAGGGTTTGTTTTCGTTAATTCATTTGTCAATTAGAGTTCTTAGAATCTTTCTCACAAGGGTGAAGACAGTGGATCCATATATCCCCTAGTATTTTGGGGGTTAACAACTAGATTATCTGCTTATGAAGTGCACCTCTAGCAGGCTGATCCATGATTGTGCATTCACATGAACATTGGGATCTATTGATGCTTGGATCTACTCAAATCAGGATATGGTAACAGCACCGACTCCTCCTTGCTGGATTTTACAGGAACCTGACGTGTTTGTCGATGGAACATGATTTAGGAAGACAATGTGTAATTGGTGTGAACCCCATTTTGGCATGTAAATTATATGTGATGATGTTTCGTATTTGTTCTTCGTTGTGTTGCACAATCGAAGAGTTTGTGACCTGACACTGGTTGACAATTATTCATTTGGGTATGAACTCTTAATTTTCATGATCTCAGTGAGACTTAAACATCATTAGCTCCCCATAGTTGAATGCCTCTCAAAAGGCACCCAGTTGGAATGGTTTGTAAATAAAACATGGTTGTTGGCCAGAATGTCACTGAAGAAGAAAACTTGGTATTTTGACCTTAATTGATGGTTATCTGGAAGCTTAAACTTCCAGAACTTGGTTGTTGCAGGTTCTGGAAATTTCAAACAATATTTTCAACAAAGCTAAACCATGTTGCTCGGGAGCTTTTGGAGATCCAATTTAATCATAGTTCAGAAGAATAATTTGATTTGGGGATGATCAGAACAATTTCTGGCGTTGGTCTGTGAAGTGAAATTTCATATTTTTTTTTCATGCCTTCTAGGACCGTCTGCGCTTTGATAATGGGCCTGAAGTTCCTAATGGCGTGTAATAGACCTAGTGTAGTACTGTACTGGTAGCACGTGTAAACTGTACTAAATGTTACACGTTCTACAACCTTCTCTAGACATTGCTCAGTTTCACGGCTCGACATTTTATGAGCTTGGCAATACTCCCTCCACCTTATAACTGTTTAGATGACATGAGATATGTTTTGTACATATGTGAGTTATGTAATAATGTTTTTATCAATAAAATATGTTTATTACTTTTACGTATTTTTTAAAGAAGATTATTTGACGGTTGGCCATTAACACTCAATTTTAACTTTCAAATGAGATGATTCAGATTTAACTGACTTGTCAAACAGGCTCAACAAGTGTCGCACAAGTCACATTTATGATTGTCAAGCTCACAAAATATCGTATCTTGACCCTCAGCTGCCCACTCAGTAAACTTTATTCATCACCCCATCCAGTGGCTAGGTGATAGCAAGCCTCTGATCTCACGTGCCATGTGTCACTTAACAAGTGGTAAAATGGCTCGTCTCTCTTTCCACGTCAGCACCTCCCCCCACTCAAAAAGTACCAGCCAAATTGTCCTCAGAAGCTAAGGCTTTCATATGGGACAAAACTTGCTGAAAAAATCTCACGGTGACCCATTTCTATCAATCTTCTGAGAACCCAGAAGCAGTCTCTGTGACATAGAATTATGCTATGGAGGCCCTCAATGCAGCTGGATTGACACCAATATCTGTTCTTTCTGACAGAAGAGCGGAACCCAGAAGAGTTTTCTCACTCCGAGCTACTTCTCCACTCAAATCCCCAATTTCTGCTTATTCTAGCAGCACCCCACCAAATTTACCAGAGGGTTTCTCTAGGAGCTTTGGTGGGGGTCTAGTGCTATTGTCTTCAGTTCTGAATACTGGGTTTGCCAGAGCTTTGACATATGAGGAAGCACTACAGCAGTCAGTCAGCACCCTCACTTCTCTGGGTAGTTCTGACTTTGATGTTGGTGGGTTTGTTGATAGTATTATCAATTTTGGAGTAGAGAATCCTCTAGTTATAGCCGGTGGTGCTGCCATTATAGCAGTGCCTCTGGTTTTGTCTCAGGTGTTCAGCAAGCCTAAGCCATGGGGAGTTGAGTCTGCAAGGAATGCTTATGCAAAATTGGCTGATGATGCCAGTGCTCAGTTGCTTGATATAAGAGCTCCGGTGGAGTTCAGGCAAGTGGGTAGTCCAGACATCCGAGGATTGAGGAAGAAGCCGGTGTCGGTTGGGTACGTCGGCCTGGACAAGCCGGGGTTCTTGAAGAAGCTTTCTTCTAAGTTCAAGGAACCAGAGAATACAATATTGTTCATTCTAGACAAGTAAGGTCATGAACCCAATATTTTTAGGTCTTTGCTCATTATATACGAATTATCCATATGATTTCTTGTTCAATTTGGATGAAAGGAGAAAACCAAGTTCATGAAAGAAGATTTTGTTAGAGAAATTGTACATTGAGTGAAATTCAGATTGATATTCTGAAATTCAACAGCTTCTGTTAAATTAGGGCAAAGATGAATGGAAATTCAATAGCTATTAGATTTTGTCTGTGGATTAAAAGCATAAGCTATCTGCTCTCTGGAACAAAGGTCAACGAGAAAGAATCATAAAATAACAAATATAAGCACTGGACAGTTACACTAATGGTTTAGAGCTCCAAGAGATGAAACTAACACTGGTATCAAAACATGATCCTCAAGCCTTAACGGAAAGCCTCAGCCCATAAAAATCTCATGCCATTTTCTATTATTTATTTATTATTTTCTCTCTCTCTCTCTCTCTCTCTCTCTCCCCGGTTATGGTCGTAGGAGCTTTTTAATTCATGGTGTGTTGGTGATAGTATTTGAGTTTCCTCTTAAATCTCTTCTGAGTGCTAACATGTGAAACTAATGCTGCCGTGTTTGTGATGGAAGCCAGATTTGATGGGAACTCTGAACTGGTTGCAGAGTTGGTCACTGCAAATGGATTCAAAGCTGCTTATGCCATAAAAGATGGTGCAGAAGGAACCCGTGGATGGATGGTCGTTACAATTCTTATTTCCCCGTTGGGCATTTTTCGTTCTTTGTGGTGCCAAAGTTTTATTTGTTTCTTCAGTCTCACAGTAGGATGAAATTTTAAGATGATTCTTTATGTTTGCAGAATAGCGGTCTTCCTTGGATACTACCAAAGAAAACATTGAGTCTTGATTTCAGCAATTTGACTGATGCAATCGATGGTGCACTTGGAGTATGTATTTCACCTCATATTCACTTGAACACTCCAATTTTTTTCCTTTTATCTCATTCAGCAATGAAGAGCTATCACTTGGTTGAATCTATACTCACCGTTATGGTTTTTGTTTCCCACAATCTAGAAACAAGTTTGTTCCATTGAAGGTGAAAACATTGTAATGTTGGGTAATGGAGACAATGTATCTTGAATGTAGCTAAATGGAAAATGATTGGTCATTTTAAAAAAAAGAATAGCTGGTCTAGCATGAAAGGAATGCGTAAATTATAACTTATACTTATAGGTGGCCAACAGAGCACACATTATTAAAAGTAAGCTAAAATATCTGCATTTGTGAGGAGTGATACATTTCAACTAAAAAATCTGTTGCTGTGTAGGTCTCCACCAGTAACTGAACATGATTATATGAATATTATTTTCTTCCAAGAGTAGTCATACCAGGTTGCTGTGTCGAGATAAATTTTGTCAGTTTTAGTGGAACATGTAGTCATTGGAAATTCAAATTGAAAATCTTATTTTCTTTTGAACTCTCTCTCTATCTCTCTATGGTTATGACGAGGAAGAGATAGAAGGAGGGAAGAGAAATATGTCAACCACACAATAAAAAGGGAAAAAAGAAAAACAAATGACTGTAGGATGAAGAATGCAAAACTACATGAAGTAACCCTGAAAAGGTAAAAATCAAAATATTCATCACAGACAAAAATGCCTAGAGAAGTGAACCAAGTTGACCACCTCCCTCTAGGAAAAATGTTATCCACATTAGTTTATAATGGTCTAGGTCAAAGCATTATCCTTGTGAGGCACTTTAGATACCAAATTTAGCATGTAGGAGAATAAATTATTAGCGGAAGGTCTTTAATCAAGAACAAGAAGAAAAATTTACAGGACCAGGTCCATCTGTTTAAAGCTCATCATCCTTCTGTGACAAGACAAGCAAGACAATCTCAGCCTGAATATTTCATTCAAGGAACTTGTCATATTTTTTTAAAGATATTGCTCCTTCTACCCAGATATAGATCGGTTTGGAAGGTAAAGCAATAGATAATGATGAATATTTTTTTTCCTACAGGGCAGGACATAATCATAACGTATTATTTGCAACATTTTCTGGAGCAACCTCAATTTTTATGGTGAAAAAGTGCACAGCTATTATATTGGCATGATACCATATTTAAGGCATCTTCCGCAAAATATGCCATGTCTCAAACACAAGTCTTCTTTTATCTTTTAAGTATGAAATAGAACATTAACAGATACACTTTATATCTTTTCAGCAATATATATTCCCCAGCATCATTAAATGGATTGAGAAGAGAGAGGGCATGAAAGATTGTTGGATAGTTTTTCCGATGTGCCTAAAAATAAAAAAGAAGTTTTGATAGAATAGTTTAGCTGGCAACTTAGTATTCTTATTTATTTATGACGAGGAAAATTTGCAGGAGGGTGCCGATGCTTTGCCTGTTACCCTTGGGATTGCTGCTGCTGTGGGATTAGGTTTATTGGTATTTTCAGAGGTTGGCCTGTTGAGAGTTTTAAGTCCTTTGTTATATATTATGGTTTGTTTATTCTCTTTTAATTGTTCTGAGAGTGGGTGAACATGCTGCTATAAGGAATACAATTGTTGATGTTTTTGCTGTATCTTTTTAGGTAGAAACAATACTCCAAATTTTAGGCTCGGCTGCACTTGTTCAAGTTATCAGCAAGAAGCTCCTTTTTGCAGAGGTTTGTTGAGCACCCTCATAATTGTAGTCTTCTCCTCGCACTGTAGTTCTTGAGGGTTGTTGTTTGTGGCCGTAAATGATAAAATTCTTCTTCAATAAAAGGCACGGTATGAAAAGTTACTGCCCTTGACAGCTTCTTTTGGTGTAACACCCCTTGGAGAGAAGATTGACCCCACAACATCCCATTATAACCATGTGTCTCAATTAATAAAAAGAGGGTCTTTGGAAAGGATTCTGCACGGCAAGATACTAGTAGGATCAAATTATTTCAAGCATCCAACTTATTTATCTCTTCTAGAGGTCTCATGCAGATAAAGTGTTTTTATTTTGGCCTGGACAATATTCTGAGAGGCATGGCCTGGACAATATTCTGAGAGGCATCATGTGTTGACTCTTGTATCATATGCATGAGCCAGTTGTCCATTCTATAGTTTCTAAATTCTTATATTTGCCATGTGTGAGCCTCTGAGACTAGATGAATCTGAGATGGTCCTTGTTCCAGTCTATTTGTTGTACTTATTTTTGTGTAGACAATCAACGATGCCTTCTGTGGTAGGTGTATGATGATTTAAGCAACTTAGGCTCGAGAGGGAACCTGTGTCATATTCTGGATACTTCATTTTCCAAATGTATCCTTCGCTCCAAAGTCAGAATGAATTTTGTTGACTCCCATAAAGGCATGAACCCATAACTTGCCTTAGCATCCAAGTTATCCAACAACCCTCTTATTGATGGTAGAGAAAGCCATTGTGATACAACATGCTTAGGTTTTGTCTGTATGGCCTCAAAAAGTTGGAACTTACTGTCAATTCTTAGTAGTTTCTTCCAAAGTAAAATTTGTGTTCACTTTCATATTCAATGACAGGATCGGAAGCAAACTTTGCTACAAGTTGATGAGTTCTTGAACACCAAGGTTGCCCCCAAAGAGCTCGTAGGCGATGTAAAGGTACTTTACCTTACTCCATTATTGAGATGTTTATTTTATTTATTTATGAAGTCCTAATTTCAATGATGGATCTTTTGCAAATTACTGTACTTTTTTATTTAGAATTTCTAACAAATTTGATAATATAGTATAAACCCAGTTTTTACTACTTCTGGATCTAATCTCCCTTGTGTTGTCCTTAATTGGGAAACTCAGCAAATTGGGATGGCCTTTCTACCATCCCCTGTGATAAGCAAGGCTCTTCTAACACCTGGAGAGGGTAGCCCTGCCATCATTGAAAACACAGTGCAGAAAGCAGAATCTATTGCTGAGCCACCAAAAGTAGAAGCAGCTGCTGAGCCTGCACCCAAAATCAATTCAGCACCCAAAGCAGAAGTTAAAGCAGAATCACTTCCTGGATTTTCAAGACCACTTTCACCATACCCATCTGTAATTCTCATTTTCAACCCTTTATGATTCTTTATTTAATTATTTGTTCTTTTTGGTATAGTCTAAATGGTTGCAATTTGAATCTCATCAGCTATTTGCAAGTGCCTAGTATGTTCTTGCCTCTTGTTGATGGCATGTAGGTTACCAATCCTGGGTCTGTATCCAGGCTCCACTAATGATATGTGTTACGGGCTTAGAACTTGAATGCCTTCAAGCCCGTGTGGCCTTAGACAACTTGTGCCTAAAAGTTGCTAAGTAAGGCTAAGAGCAACTGAAAGAAAGGCTAAGAAAAAAATGTGCAACAAAGAGTAAGAGAGCTTGGAAGAGAGACTTGGAGAATGTTTTACTTGTATTTACAACTTGACTATTACAAATGGAAGCTCTACCCCCTATTTATAGGTGGCCACCTTTTCAATGGACGGTAGAGATCAATTTGATCTAAGGATGAACATGACTCATCTAGAACTCTCCTATAAAATATCTAGATATTTACAAGGCTTTCAAGGAAGCCTCCCTCTTTTCTAGAATATTCTCTACTAATATCTTAGATATTTATAAGGCTTCTCAAAGAAGCCTCTCGCATGTCCTAGAATGTTTCACTATGTATACTTGTGTGGAATATTCTAGATTATAAATATTCTCCACATTCTAGAACACTCTTTTTTATATACATGTGTGGAAGCTTCTAGAATATCTATAGGCTTCTCCCTCCCATTCCAGAATACTCCTCCTTATTTTAATATGTGCACTTGTGTAGGAGTTTCTAAAATGTTCTATACCATTCTAGAATCTTCCCAATATTATAGACCTTCCTAGAATATTATAGATTATTCTAAAACATTTTAAAAGCTTGTAGAACCTTTTAAAATCTTCTAGTATTCTCTAGAATTTTCTAGGATGTCCATATCCAGAATGCTTCGCTATCCACCGCTATCATTTTGGCATCTGAATGGGCCTCCATTGTGCTTTAATTTGGCTGGCTGTGACATATGGCTAAAGCAATTCAATATGCGTAATTGTCAACAGAATAGAATAATTATATGCTCCTGTTAACATAGGAACCAAACAGCCCTCCCACTTTAAAAAAATTGAAAAATAAAATTAAATTCAGATTATGAGTATAAAGAAATGCCCTTGTAGCCTTTGAAATCTCTCTGGCAGTACCATTATTCTCAAGTATAGATTTTGCCTTTTGGCTAGCTAAGTACTTTTTTGGTCTGGTCTCTGAATTAAATGCATTCTCTTACCTTTGTTGGTTGCAGTATCAGGATTTCAAGCCTCCAACATCTCCTTCCCCCTCCCAGCCCTAGAGATGTAACAGCAAATTGAAATCTTGGGTACTTATCTTCAAGGGACAATTGCTTGGCCGGGTCTTCCCTGAGCTGCCACATCAATTGCAATGTATGCCCTCTTCTATGCGATTTTTGTGCTTACATGACCTGCATTGAAGACAAAATTACAGTGTCATGAGTTGAATAATTCCTAGTCTGCCACAATCTTCCTGTGTGTTTCTTGTGATACACATTCTGTTCTGCGTCTCATGTAAATGGGGATCTTCTATTAGCTCAACTTGGATTTAGAAATTGTGTTATAGTAATACAATTACTCGCAGGGTCATATGAGAAGTTAATGAAAAAGAGAAAAACTTGGATGTTTGGTAAAGACAATGCTTCTGCATGCTTGCTTGTAACTTCCATTGGTATATTGGACTTTGCTATGCCATGCATTGGATCCGTTGGCGTTTTTCGACTTTCAGGGTTGGAATCACCAAAAATTGTGGAAGAACTCTGAAAGTTGGCTGGTAGCACTGTTGTGATTGTGATCCATTTTGGCAGTTCCAAGCAAATAAGCAACCCTGTAATGGCTTGTTGAAACAGTTGAATGCACCAAAGCACAATTTCATTTTCAGCATAAAGATCAAGTGAAATTGTGAATCACTGTGATTTCTTGGTATTTTGAGCTCCATGATCACACCCTTTTTCTCTTTCAGAGTGGTTTTGCATTTTGAAATGCCACTCCAATCAGGTACTGGAAAAGGTCGAGGACCTCTCTCTCTCTCGCCCGTAAACTGCCAGAAAGGGCCAAAACTTAACGATATTAATGCAGAAGCGAACTCAACTAGGTAATGGGTATTCATTATTTTAGAAGATTTCCCTAGAACAGTTTGTAAAATGAAAATTTCATATTATTTTCCATATTTTTATTTTCAAAAAACATAAAACAGTTTTTGAAAACAACACCAAACAGCAGTTTTTTTTATTCGGATTCCTTTTGTTCCAAATTAATTGCAAAGATGACGTTCCTAATTAGCGGTTGATTCAGTTAGTAAAAATTTAAATTTTTTTACTTAATGTTTAGATTCAAATCTTCATAATCACTTGATAGATTTAAACTTATCATACAGCGGGGCAAAAATATGAAGCAATCTATTTGAATATCTATTTGTATTTCTGAATTTACTTCCCAATCAAGCATACATAAATAAAAAAAAAATACTAAACAAGAGGACGCCAAATCAAAATGAAATCGAGCGGGAAACCATTAAATAAATCACCTATTATTTATTTTATTCTCTGCATAATAATTTATGAATTTCAGCTTCAGGAGAAAAAAAAATTTTCAGTCTCCACAATTCTGGATCTGAAAATCATCAGAATCAGAAGAGAGAAGAAGTTTCAGTGATAGTAGCAGCAGCGGAGGACGATCACCTCCTCCACACTTATCACTCAGCGACATTTCGTCAAATCCATGGCGAGGCCCAAACACGTCGCCTACCGGAAACGAAGTCGCCATCAACCCTCCGGTACAGATCCCTCTCTCTCTCCCTCTAGAACTATACTCTGTTCAAATTGCAGATCCTTTTCCCTCATTTCTCCAAACCCTAACTCTCTCTCTCTCTCTCTCTAAAATCAAAGCTGCAGGAGCAACCTCACCAGCGACCGGAATGAGTTCGGTACTCTCTCTCCTACAGTGCTTCCTCCAAATTTACTTTTGTATGCAGTTTAATATGGATGTATAGGTGTGTGTGAACTTTTTCAAAATATCTTACTATATTGTTATCGTGTTTTATATATTTTGTTTTCCCCTTTAGCAGACACCTTCAAGAAGAAGTGCGAGGAATGCTCCTTCGAGTGAGTTTATTTATTTGCTAACGTTTTTCCTCATCAATTTCCTGTGTATATGCTTGAGTTGATATATACAAATTTATATATGTTTGTCTATCTTGTGGTATTTTTTATTTGGGAATGAGTTGAGCATTTAATGTTCAGGTTCAAGAGAGGAGCCAAGGCAGACAAAGCGCCACCGCTATAGGGCAGGTACAGTGGCTCTTCGTGAAATTCGGCATTTCCAGAAGAGCTGGAATCTTCTCATTCCAGCTGCTCCTTTCATTAGAACTGTGAGCTCTCTCTCCCTCGCAATAATGGATCTGGATGTATAATTTTATTGAAATGATCAGCAATCTCAGTTATGCTAGATATATTTGCGAATGTATGCATGCTTATGTACGTTTGTATTCACAGATTTAGTTCATAAATCCATTGAAATATTATTGAATGAAATTCATGCTGGCTAAGCTTACTTTCATTGGAGATCTTGCTATTGACTGCTAACAGACGGTAATAAAGTGGAATGAAAAAATAGGATAGGATGTGGCTGACCTGTCAGGGGTCATTTTAAGCAAAGATTTGTTTTGCTTGAGTACATTAACTATTAGAGATGGTGCAAATGAAGAAACTGTCTGTCCATTAATCAGACTGTGTTGGTATCTACTTTACCCGTGAGGGCTTACTTGAACCACTCAACTTTATGTGGAGCTTATATACACAAATATTTATATGCAGATATGCATAAATAATGACTGGTAGTGGTTTGCATTTAGTTTATTATATCATGGATGATGATTAATTTCAAATGAACTACACATAATTTATCTGGATAGAATGAGAGTGGTCATAAGAGACCCAACTTGTAAACTTAAAAAATTAAGGTTAAATTTGGAGGCATGTGATCTACAAAACCACAAACCTATTCTATGTGTTCTTTACTCTTTATGATTCCACAGCTTGATCTTATCGTTTTCATGCTGCTGCTTTTGTTTTCTTTTCCTAATTGTAT
Source organism: Euryodendron excelsum (assembly GCA_033060915.1). Classification (NCBI taxonomy): domain Eukaryota; kingdom Viridiplantae; phylum Streptophyta; class Magnoliopsida; order Ericales; family Pentaphylacaceae; genus Euryodendron; species Euryodendron excelsum. The sequence continues at coordinate 80,188,541 of CM065377.1, read as the reverse complement.
AATAAAGTCCCTCAATAGATTCCCAAGATTCTTTTAGCAAAATAACATTGTTCTTTGTATTCAATTCAACAACTTCCTTAACTTTCATGCCCAATTAGAGTCAGGGATCTTCAATGGACAGAGTCTAGAGTTATCAGAAACCATTGATGCCCCTGTGATTCAAGTTTTGTATGACATCTGTATTTTAACGGTACTAATATGATCTTTTATCTACAGGTTATAAGAAAACCACTCAATAGTAGATTCCCTGATCCAATTTCAACTACTTTACCCTAAAGCCATCCCCTATCATGTTATAATTCCGAGTTATAAGGCACCGCATTATTCATAATACTGGGATAGGCCTGGGAACTAGGTCCTTACATTTTCAGATTGAGTAACTTGTTAACTTTTCAACTGTTCAAATTAATTTAAGGAACTTGGTGGGTATATATTCGCCAATTTAGCGTGTTAGGCTCATCACTGGATTATGGTAAAACCGTGAAAGTTTTATCTACTTATTTATCTTATTTAGGTATTCAACTAATGCTGCATATTTCTTGTACCATTCTGAATGGTTTACTCCACAAACATTCCAATTTATTGAAAGTGAACTTGAGAAAAGAATCAGGATTCGTGAGTGAGGGTTTAGCAGAATTCTTACACTAGTGACTGATTGCTTAACTAATGGGGTCTCCTAATGCAGAATGTCTCTTAGATGCCTGCAAGTGTATGTCAAATCATCCTAATATGAAGACTAGGATTTTATGTGCAATTCCTTGCTAATACTGCTCTTTGTGGTAATTGCTGTTTGTTTATTAGTACACATTTGATCTTATTGTGAGGTTTGAAGGACATGACTTACAATTCTCATCACCTGTGGTAGGTGAAAGAAATTAGCAATTTTTTTGCCCCGCAAATCACTCGGTGGAAAGCTGAAGCTTTAGTGGCAATTCAAGAGGTAATAAAATTTTCCAATTTAATGAGTGCATGGAAGTGTTTGTATGAATGCATACATGTAAATAGATGGTGATGATGTGCACTTTTCTATTTGTAGGATTGGGTATGCATATGCCTTCAATTTTTATTTTAAAATTTTATTCTCAACTTATCCAAGTTTTGGTCGTAGTAGTCTATGGCAAGCAAGCAAGCCTTTGTTCTAGTTAACTATAAGTATTCAAGCTTCAAGTATCCAAATGGGCTTGCAGTTTGAGCATGGTACATTCGAATAATTGTTAACCAAAGCTGATAATATTGACTAGGTGTTGAAATACTAACTAGTTTAGTTTTAAGTTAAGGCAAAATCAATTAAATTGATTTTATGCTACATGCCTAAGAATCACGGACACGGACACGAGTGTCGGACACGCTGACAAGGCAATTTTCAAAAAATGCAGGATACGACATGGCTGTAACACGGCAAAAGAATATATTTTTTATATGTCATATATATAAATATTTTATAAAAAAAAGTAAAAAATATACAAGATATCACCAATTAAATAAATAAAACAACATATTTCACTACTTAATTGGCAACAAATCATTCAGAATTAGTTAATTACATTCCATTAAAAATGATAAAGTAAACAAATACATTAACAACAAAAAAGTTGTTCCATCAATACATAATACTATAAAGTAAAAAACTATTGAAAACATTAACATGTCATTACACTTCATCAGCTATCCATCATCATTTAATATAAAAACCATAAAGAACACTCAAAACAAATTAATCTCCAATATAATTAGCATACTTGTTTTTCTTCTTCTTTTTTCTTCTTCTTCGATCCAAAAATTAGTTTTAAAATCTATAGTCGAGTCCCCGCTGTGTCCTTGTGTCCAAAATGGAACACGCGTGTTTAAGCCATGTCCGTGGAGTGTGCAATGTATAGATAAATAAATAAAAAATCAGACATGTAAAGCGGAGTGTCCAACATGTGTCTGCGAGTGTCCAACGAGTGTCTGTATCCAACACGTGTCCGATACGGGTATGGCTTCTCCAACAGAGTGTCCGTGCTTCCTAGCTACATGCCTTTTCTGTTCTTGGGAAATTAATTGGAACTTGGAGTTTCGTGCCACTTCTTTTTAATGTTTTCACTTTTCAAAATTTACAATTCCAATTTATTAAGTCTCCAACTAAGTATTGGAAGCTCATCTTCATCATCACCGTATTTAAATCAATATTGAGATTTGTTGACTCAAAATCGTTGCTTAGGTTCGCAATGAGAAACCTATTAAGTAACTATTATAGCTAGAAATTTATGTCGTGGAATACTATGACTTTACCACCACATTGTCACTTGCATACGAAAATTTATTGGCCATATTGACCAATTGATGGTTATAAATTCTACTTATCCAAAATAGGAAAAGAAAAAGGGAAAAAAAGATGATTCTACTTTCTATTTTCTACAAATCATTCACATTTCTTTTCCAATGTTATCATGTCACTTCCTAATTTATTGCGACCAAAGACTACCACACCCTTCTTGCTTCCCCTTTTACTCTATCTTTTGGATACTAATATCCTGGTTTTGTTTCTCTTCTTTGCTTCCTGCACTATAAGCTTGTTTTTGTAACCATACCACATGGTGTGCTATTTCAATGTTGTCTTGGATCTGATCCATGTATTTGTTGATCTTTTAATCATGTCTACTAATGTAATGTAACCATTGTGGTTTGGAAGTATTCACTATTTATTTTATATGTATGGACTTCTATCTTTAACCATGTTTGGTAGGTTTGCATTGTCGATAACTGTGATTTCACCCGATTCATGTGGTCATTTCAGATTAGAATGTCAACTTTATTTGTAATTTTTTTTTTTTTTGGGGGGGGGGGGGGGGGGGGGGGGGGGGGGGGGGGGGGGGGGTGTCCCACGGCCATAATTTCTTTGCTTTTTTAGAATTTAGAGGTGGCACATACTACAGGGTGCAATAACAAAAGCATACTGCCATGAAGCATGGATACCGAATTTTGAAGCATAAAAATGAAGAGACTGTATGCATTTTTGGTTGGTATAGGATGAGATATATAAGATGTTGACTGTGACAAAAATCAGTTGTTTATGGCTTAATGCAATATTAACATCTTTTTCCTTTTGGAGGTGGAAATTGGACTGCATATTGCTCTTGGCTCTATCATGTCGACTTTACCCCCTACCCCTTGTATCATAACTAAGTGGAAAAACTAAAAAGGCATCTTGCTGTTAGTCTTTCTGAAGACTGCCATTCATTTTTTGATAGAAACAACTGGTAGATGACTTGATGTTGTTATCTGGATTTTTTTCATTTGGTTTGACCCATGTATGGAATCTATATGGATCACTTATACATGTCTCGGAACTACCCTAGCCAATAAGCGAGTTGTCCATTTGGAATTTTCTTCTATGAGCACACACCAGTCCCATTTCTATATAACCAAGGGCGTTGCTCCACACCTTTGCCTACTAGAATGATGATTCTGATACCATCAACACTAACCATATGCCTACCAATCATCTCAACAAAGCTTTGCATGGCTACTTGAGATCATTTGCACCAATCCCTTCTCTAAATTTTACTATGTCAAGTGCCATTACTTCAACCAGATCCTTGGCTGCGGTGTCTTTTCGTATTGTGTCAACCGTTTCTTTGTAGGCTATCCATTGTCCTAGTAAGACCTTCTACCTAAAACCTATTACTATTTTGTTTTCTTTGTCATTGATTTTTGTTGTACATAACTAAATCATATTATTTGACTTCCTGTCTTCGGACGGAATAATTTATGTTCCCTCTGCTTTTCATTAGGCACTGCCCTTTTGTAAGTTTATTTACCGTGACATGTTTGTGTATTGATGGGAGGGTGTTGGAGAGGTTGATATGCATTGCTGGGCCCCTTTTCTAACAGCTTAAGCTTTTAGGACTAGTGGTACTCTAACCGTTTGCTTGTTATATATATTTTTACATATTTTTTCAAGTATTTCTGCAATGAGATTCATGGAGTTACGTACTAGTGCATTTAATTTCAGGACACACAAATGGATCTGGATGTGGTGGGAAATGCAAAGGCATGATTTCTGCATCTGACCCATACAGTCTGTTTAGAACCTGAGGAAAGGAAAGGAAAAAAGAATAGTTTTCCTTTTTCTGTTTGGTTTCTAGTTTAGGATGGAAGAGAAAAAAAAAAAAAAGGTTCAAAGAAAAACAAGGGAAAGTTATTACCTTCTCACTTTCCATTAATTTCGTTTCTCTTTCCTTTTAATTTTCTTTTAATTAAGCTTATACACACATACACCCCAACAACCTATTCCTTTTCAATAGTTCCATATTATTTCCTTCCCTCTTCTCTCTGAATTTCAAACAAGGAAAAGTTATTTTCCTTCCACTTCCCTTCTATTTTCTTTGCAAAAGCAAACAAGGAAAATAATCACTTTCCCTAGAATTTCTCTATCACTTCCTTTTGCTTCCTTTCTCTTTCCCTTCCACGAGTTCCAAGCAGGCCCTCACACTGACATGCAGAATTTCATTTCATGGGGTTCTACATTTATGAAATGGCCATTTATGACTTTTAAAACCTTAGTTTTGGTTAAATATGGTATTACACTTTTTTTTTTTCAGTTGTTAGTCAATAGTCAGTAATAGATACCATTTCTGTAGGCTGCAGAGGATTATTTGGTTCATCTGTTTGAAGATGCAATGCTATGTGCAATCCATGCAAAGCGTGTTACACTTAGTAAGTGAGAGTAAATTGATGACCATTCTTTGAGATTTTTATTTATATTTTTCAGTTTCCTCTTTTGTGAGCTTTGTTTGTTCTACTAGTTATGAATGAAAGCACTAATTAAATGCTACTGAAACCTTGACAATAAAAGAAGAAGCTATTATGGTTATTGTTGTGATGTTCTTTTGCCGACCTGATTTCATGCAATCACCCCAGTAGCCTGGTCTACCTCAGAAGAATGCTATTGGTTGAGTTATACATAGATGAATCAGTTATATATATATATATCTTTTACAGAAAAATTCTCGAGCTTAGTTTTTCTTTCTTTAGTTTTTTAATTTAATTTAAATTTTGTTTATAGTAAGACTGTCTGACCAACTTGTTTGAGGCATTGTCTCCATGTGGCAGTCCATGCACTCTATTTGCATGGACTGATGAGCAACTTACTTGATACAGCATAATATTTTCTTGAAAAGTATGGCCTTTGATAGGCCCTGATTTAATGTGCAATTTTCAGGATATCTCAAAAAAGTCTCAAGATTGCAGTATACATATGTAATTACTGCAAGGGATTAATCCCAATGCTTTGTCCATTTCTCTTGCATGGGGAATGGGGATGACATTGACATGGGTTAGCAAGGAAGAGCAGATATTCACAGTGCTTATTTGAACAATTTCCTATTGTTGTCAAAAGGAAACTGTATGATAAAAAATATGGATACAGTTTTTAATGGTTTGGTCATGTATATATTAGGTTGGGACTGTCATCTAGCATTCTTCTGTCTCCCAGTTGAATCTGTGAGTTTATAAAGACATCACGGTGGGTATGCTTGTATGCTGCTTTTCTATGAGATAGGTGTTGGGTTTGAAACTTTGAAGAGGAGGTTTTCCATCTAGTCTATCGTTTGTGTATTTAATGTCCCATTGAGGACTGTTGAAATTCTCTTTCAGAAGAGGACAGGCTTGAGTGGGTTGGGTGGGAGCAATGGTCCATAATACGAGGATTCAAGCCTGAGAGCTGCCACTTTGCATGATTTTACTCCTAGCATGTTCTTTCCTATTGTTTGTTATCTGATAATGATATTTAACAGCTCTGAGGTATGATGTTAATGTATATTCCTGTTGATCTTAAATTTCAGAAAGTTGGGCTGTCTGCTATTTTTCTCTATCATTAGCCCATTTTAATGACAGTGCAATTGCAATTTTTATTCTTTGTTTATTTGTATGTTTCTTGAATAATGATGAGGATGACACAGAAATGGCAAGTATAGGTTGAGGGATAATATCTTGAGAGTTCTCAAGCATAACCATTCCTTAATGATGTCATGCTATCCGTTGCTATGGCTTGTTGTTTACGTTTAGTCTGTTTAGACCTTTTGCCAATCTTAATGGATTGGCTCTTCTACTAGCATTACATTGAGATTCAAGCCTTTTCCTTCGCTTTTTTTTCCTCAGTGAAAAAGGACTGGGAGCTAGCTCGGCGACTTGGAGGAAAAGGGCAACCTTGGTGAGAGTATCAGGCCAGTGACCGACAATTGCAGTGGTGAGTCAATCAGTTATGGAATCTGCAGTTGTTCTTTGGCAGAAACTAACTTTCCTGTTGTAGCTGGCATCTTTAGTATTCTGACCCTCTTTAGATACCATTACTTGTTCAGCCACTGCCCCAGAAGTTTGCAGGTGGTGTGAAGAGCTTGTAATCTTCTGTTACATTGGCTTGTAAAATACTAGCAGAAATCATTGAGAAAATTTATAGATTGTGCTTAGCAGATGTGTAAAGACCTGTTTTGGTACCAGTAATTCATTCGTCTTATTCTGCATCATGATTCATTGTTTTTTCTAGACATGTCGTTGGATACTTTTTATGCTATTTCTTCAAAGGTGTGGTCTCTTTTGTTTTATATATTTATTTACTAATTATTTTTTTGGGTGTTATTTATTATATACATATTTTGTTTTGGGGCATGTTTTAGGGAATAAGGTTGATTCAAAGTACATCAAACTTTAGGGCTGTAGAGAAATGAATGTCATAGGAGCCTGGTTAGGCTCCCAATTTTTGGGCGTACTGAGAAAAGAAAGAGAGGGTCCATGTTAGCCTATGAAAGCTGTTTTATGGTGGTTTGTACTTTCTTCTTGATGAAATGGGCATAGGCCAATCATGTAAGTCCTAAGGTATTTTATGCACTTGTCTTGCCATTCTGGTGTTATTTTGAAGCACTGATGGGATGGGCATCCCATATCAGCCAATAAAATTTGTACAACACTTCCTAGTTCTCTCTCTCTCTCTCTCTCTCTCTCTCTCTCTCTCTCTCTCTCTCTCTCTCTCTCTTCATTGAAAGGTTAAATAACTGTCATGTACAGAGTGTTTTGATGTCAACTTGTACAAAACATTATGGCTTAACTCAATTCCCAGGGTTTATTCTAGTTATTATCTTCCAACAAACATTTAAAGTCTGGCCATGTTGGTGTCTTGCCATCAAGACAAACATGTATTAGGATTTGAGCCCTGCCTCTGACTTCACTGGTTGGTGAAGATATACTTAGATATATATTCAACAAGCATTTGTATGTTAGTTTTCATTTCTATTGTATTTAAATCTCTCTCTCTCTCTCTCTCTGTGCCATCAGATCAATGGATTTTGAAATAACTAGAGATATTATTGACATTCAATTCTTATATGATACAATGACAATAATTTGGGATGGAGCACTCTCCACAACGTTATTTGTATAATTACAGCCCAACCAATTTTGAAGGTTTCAACAACCCACAACAAGAGTATTCACATAAATTATTCCTATACAATTGAATACACTGACATTAAGGCCATCAAGATCAGATCTCTCCACCTCTCCCACATATTTAATTGGCCTCCCGATGACTCTCACATCTTCTCTCTCTCTCAAATTATCTGTTATTCCTAAATCAGTTTTTTTAACGAATTTTTTTCTGTTTTAACTGGCATTTAGTTTTGGTTTTAAGTAAAAAGGCATAAAAATTAAACTAAAAACTCATAAAAAGATAGAAAATTGAATTTTGATTAAAAATACTAGTTAAAAAATCTGTAAAAAAAAGCTTAGCCAAACAAGGTTTTGGTTTCAATCATAATTGTAGCAAAATGTATCTTCATTGCTTATGGTTGGAACTTCCAACAATATTTACTCACTAGTTGTAGTGTTTACACTCATCTAGTGCTCTATCATAAAAGTAATGGTATATAAATTGAATTTTGTGTAACTTTTATACAAAATGATATGACCGTTTGTGCTCATTTCATTTTAAATTAAAACACTCACTATTTTAGTTCACAATTTCAAAGATATAATTATCATATTATTCTCATAAAGTTTTCTGTATAAAAATGCTGTAATAATATAATTTTTCCTTTGCTAATCATCACCCATTGGTCACCCATAAAGGGTCAAAATAGTTAGCAGTCATCTTACTGAAATTTGATCAATTGCTCAAATAATGCAAGTGCCAACTAAGTATACTAATGTAAGGCTTAGTAAACTGCTTTTGATAGTGATATTAAGGTTATAATACTGAGTTTATTCTAATGATTTGGATTTTGGGTTCCCCTCTTATCTCTAATCGATGCTACCCTAATCCATGAACTATATATAACATGCACTGGTAGGCGAAAAATTATTCAGGCTCGTTTGTTTGCAGGATGAGAAAATGAAGGGTAAGTAATATTGTAGAATTAGGAAGGTAGTGATGGATGATAAGTAATACTTGATGTAATGAGGGATTACTTATGTTACGTTTAGTTAGGATGAGATTATAATGGGATAAGTAATACTATTTTGTTAAAATATCACATTAAAAATAAAAAAACTAATAGAAAAATTAATTTAAAATTATAATATAGCTATTTAATATTATTTTAATTTATTATAATAATAAAAGAAGGGTAAAAATGTTATTTTTGAGCTTATCTCAAGATAGAGGATAAATAATACCACCTCTCCTATGATATTACTTATCTCTCATTTTGAGAGATTAATAGTTCAGGAGATGAATTATCTTCCGTCATTTTTTTTTTTTTTCTAAATAAGATTAGATAGGCCTAAAAAATGATATACCCTATCTCCCACCCTATATCCTCTAACTAAACATGCCGGCAATGCTCAAGAAAACTCACTAAAATAGCAAGAGGATAAAAAGCTACCAGTACCCAAAAGACAATTCTGCACCTATAAACTAGGGATATTTATAATTTATGTCCTCGTCTTTTGAACAAAAATCATATAAAAAGTTAATATGTAACTTTTTTTGTGATTTGAACTGATTTGTAAAATAAACAAGACAGATTAGGTGAGATTGATAAAAATATTTGTCAGTCATTTATTTTAATTCAGGGAATAAAATCGTTTTTGACGAGATAAAATGACAGAAATGACCGTATGCTATATGTATTAAAGCTGGTGTTCTTTCTCTCTTGGTTCTCTCTTTTGACTTCTCTTTCGTTTCCCATTTCAAGCCCTGGCCATGGACAAACGTCGCCGGAAGCAACTGAAGCCGACCCACAACGGTCGTCGCTCTGATGGTGATTTTTTTCCTTCATTTTCCTTCCCGTTTCCTTCACTTTCTTTCTATTTCCTTTCTGGGTTCTTTTCTCTTTCGTTCCCTTTCTAATGGGTCTCTCTGTTGCGTGGATATTTTAGCAGAAGTGAGCAGCATTGAGTGGGAATTCATTAACATGACTGAACAAGAAGAAGATCTGATATACAGAATGTACAAGCTTGTTGGAGACAGGTAAATGAACTGATCGATCTATTAATCCTTGTACTTGCTAGCTTGGTTGGTTCATTAAGGTGATGGGCTCTGTATAGTCACATTTGTAGTTCCAACCAACAGAATACAAACAAAATTAAGGCTCACGTGATTCACCAACATGTATGAAGATATTGCCAAAAAGGATAGTCTCTCTGTCTCTCTCTCTCTCTCTCCCTCTAGCACACACACACACAACACATTTAGTTTTGCAAACATTTCTTGTACAAGGCACCAGGTGCCTGTTTAGTAAACATGTCTGGGTTGTTTGTTTAATTCATGAATTTCCGATGATATGAATTGGATATATTTATATATCTCAGGTGGGCATTTATAGCGGGGCGAATTCCGGGCCGGAAAGGGGAAGAAATAGAAAGGTTCTGGTTAATGAGACATGGTGAAGGGTTTGCCAGCAGACGAAAAGAGTTATTAAACAAGACTCGTAAATCTTCTTAAAGCTTTTTTTTTTTTTTTGGTTTTTTCTTCCAAGTGTATTAGAGAAATTCTCTCTTTTATTTTCCTTTCTCTTTTTCCTGGATCTTCTTTGTTAGACTTGCCATGTTCTCCACAAGTTTTTGTTGAATTAGAAGGGCTATTTTAGTTTTGTTGCAAACTCTCTCTCTCTCTCTCTCTCTCTCTCTCTATATATATATATAAAATACTATTCTTCTAGAATTTTTGTATATGACAGCAACCACGTCTGCTCTGTTATGAGCAATAGTGCAGTTTGCATGGAAAAGTCTCGCGATTTTTGAGGCTTAAACAATAGAAGTTGATCAAGATTTTGGAAGAGTCCATGGTAGAACCTGGATCTTGATCTTCAATACATTTCTAATCAGGTTATCACGTTTTATGCAATTCTGAGCTTGGGACTCTTGCCATGAATTATGTGCCGAGTAACCTCAATTTTACAGCATCTAAAGGCCCTGGATTTGCGTGTTTTTTCGTTGTTGTTGCAATAATTGGTAAAGAAAGAAATTTAGGTGCAGTTCTTTAAGTGTATATGGCTAATAAAAACATAGCACAAGTGTAGTACATCTGCAAATAAGATGGTCGCACGACTTATTTTTACTAGCTATTTACATCATCTGCATTTAAAAAACTATACAAAACGTTTGTTTTTCTCATTAGGAATTTTCAACCATACTTTGGTGCTGAATGTGGTTTTTAGCATCTAATTAGATGTTGTGTCTCCAATAATTATATTTGACTAATCACAAACCCACCATTGCTCCAGCCTTCTTGAGAAGTGACAACTGCATACTTAATTGTTACTTGTTTGAATCTGCACTTTTTTTTTGTGCCGGTTTTTTATTAATTTTTATTTATATTTTACTAGCTTTGAGCTGTGATTTTCATTAAAAAAAAAAAAAGCCAAAAATCTAAACTAAAAGCTTTGTAGTCTTTGCAGTTCTGCTCCTAGATCAATTTATTTCATTAAAATTTTAAACAATAAGTTGAATCTGTGACTTGATTAGAAGATTTAAGATAAATATATTCACCGGTATAATAATACCAAATACCAACTATTCCGAAAACACATTGATATATGTATATGTATATGTGTCATGAATTCCTTGTATATATGACTACGAAAAATGAAAATTCTCTCATTTAATTTTTTAATTTTTTTGGTGCTCCTGTGGCAAAAATAATAGAGATAGCAATGAGGAATGTAGACATGATTTAGCAGTGGCGGAGCCAGAAAATTAATCGAGGGGGCAACCATTAATCACAACTAAATTCTTTCTTTTTGCTTTTTCAATCAACATTGGGACATTTTATTTCATATATATATATATATATAATATACAATATGCATTAACTTTTATTAATATATAAATAGGTCTCTAAAGAAAAATAACTATTTAAGGTGAAAATTTATAAATTTCCAGAATAGAAATTGAAAAATATTTCTAAAACTATTGGTAAAAATATAATTTTTTAAAAATTTGAGGGGGCAAATTAAAAATTATTTCTAAAATTGAGGGCAAATATAGGTGACTTCTCAAAATTTGAGGGTAAATGAAAAATTATTTCTAAAATCATAGGTTAAAATAAAACTTTTCAAAATTCTAGGGGTGCATTTAAAATTTTTTAAGGGATAAAACTAAAAATTATTTTTGAAACTATGGGTAAAATTAAAATTTTAAAAGTTGAGGGGGGGCGCCCCTCTGGGCATGACCATCCTCCGCCTGTGTGATTAGGCTGTAGATGGAACCAAAAAAAAAACAGAACAAAGTGAAATAAAAATCAAAATAGCTAGCTGACACTGGTAATTAACACACATATTCAGATTTATTACAAAAGCAATGACAATGACACATCACACACCTACTTACAAGGAAGCTTTGAATTCTTTTGATGAGCTGGGGTGAGAGAGACACTCTGGAAATGTTTTAAAAGTAACGGTACCATAATCTTTCAAGTAATATTTGAGGTGCTCTGCCCTGGAATTGCAGAAGTTGGCTGTATTCTAGGCTTTCTCATTTGGTATTTTCCAGTTCATAGTTATGGCAGCTTCACTGCTCTCTATAACAGACCTAGAAGAACCCCACAGGTGTTCAATGTTAGTCTATCGTCACTAATGGGTTTTTTGAGGTTGTCATATGAACAGTGAGTCCCACATCGTACCGCACCCAGTTATCTATACATATATAGACAGTGGATTAGGACTCACAATGTAATGGGTTATTCATGATAGATTAGAGCACTTGAAAAGTTGAAAACATTAATAGAAGTTGTATGTTGCTAAACATGTAGCTCATGGTTAATTAGTATCCATTGTTTGGTTGTACAAATTGTCAAAAATTTTAAAAAGTATGTGTCCTACGCTTTGTACAACAAGCATGTTTAGCATAAATTGTGACAGATGCTTAATTACCGGCCGATATTTGATATATCAACATGAGCTTACCATCGACTAATAGGTTTTTGGTGATGTTTCGAACATTAATTGGTCATTGAATATCAGTGACGACTGACACTAACTTTTTCTTGTACAACTAGATAATATATGCCTAAAGGCATATGTTAGTATTTGGCATAGAATTGAATGATTTGTTTCAACAAAAAAGCAAAAATTGCAATGAGGATTCATTTGCATTTCATACACTTCGGCTCCAATTGGTTTTTGAAAATAGTGAGGAAAAAGAAAGAATGCATAGAAAGGAAGAGGAAAGGAAGAAAGGGATATGGTTTACAGAATTTCTGACTTTCTTTTCTGTCTGGGTCCCACACATGCATTTCCACATTACTTATGCAAAGAACTGGTTTCTTCAAAATTTCTAAAGAATTTCAACATCAGAAAAAAAAAAAACAAAAAACTTTAATTTATTTTATTTTCCTCCAAGATTCTTAAAGTATAATTAATGAGGCATGCATGAATTAATTTTCTAATCCACCAACTAGTTGACTAATTACCCTACAAATTAGTTAAAGAGTATGTCTTGGTTTTTTTTTTTATGAAACTATGTCTTGGTTGTTAGACCTATACTTTTAGGTTGGTAAGCCCAACTTTTGAGGCATAGGCCATGTCTGAAGTAGCATGGCTCTCCAAAATAACTAAATACACTGGTTTTGGGAATTCGGACCAATCTTGTCAGGTTCACACAAGTGGATGCTGGTGGTATAATTAAGTATGGCAAAGCTAACATATAGCTCATATGTTAAGGATTATTTATTTTCTTAGTTTTTAGTTTTATTTATATCTTTCTAGGTATTTTTATATGAGGGTAAGAGCAACAAAACCTTGTTTATATCAATGTTTTGAAATACTCATGGCAAAGGCTATTTTTATCATTTTGATAGAATAGTTAAAAGAATTAATTATTCAGTTTTGAAGAGGGTTGGAAAAGTTTAGAAATTGAGGTAAAAATGGGTCTCTTTAATTTAAAAAATCAGTTTTTAACTCCCTAAAATATGCTCTTAGGGCACGTGTTAGTACACTTCATTAAGTATATATAGAGATCATATAATTTAATCACATAATTTCATGGGGACAATAACTTTATTTGTTCGACTGAGAATTTTATTCAGGGTGACCGTTATATCACGTCAGCATGCGTATGTGACGTGACGGTTTATTCATATGATGTCATATGTAAAGAGAGATAATAATTTTTGACTTATTATATGTATTATTCTAGCTGTATGATGACTTTTTAAATTTAAAATTTTTATCATTTGAAAATTTTCACAAATGTCACAATTTAAATGGAATGTGATCTCGATAATTAATCGTTTGATTGACCATATAAGTGGAAAACCTTAAAAAAGAAAAAAGAAAAGATATCATCTAGAATCTGTAAGAGTAATTAAATGTGATTCAGCCAAATGAAGCGGTACTGAATTCCCAAAGCCAAATATTCTTCATGTGCCATGTACGATTTTCTTTGTCTTATTTTCTTTTCTTTTCAGACTTGAACATGCCAAGATCCACTTCTTCTTTTTCTCCAAAAAATAATAATAATAATACAACCCATAAATGTATGTTGAATTACATCTATGTATATATATATATGTATGTATGAATGCAATGAAATGTATCATCTGAAAAAAAAGCCAGAAAGAGGATAGCATGAGATGTAGGAGGTTTGCGTAGCACTATTTATAAGTGCTTTAGGTTAAATTTTCTGGGTTCATTGCCTTTCAAATTTTAAAATATTAGGTTTTGCTCTTCTCTCTCTTTCGCTTTTACTTCATATTGTATAATCTAGACATCGACCAGAAATTGTATCTTAATAGTACCTTAATAATATTTTTAAATGTTTAAACAGCATTCATTGATTCATTAAGCTAGTTTACTTGGTGAAGATCGATTAATATTAATTAAAAACAGGATGATGAATAGATTCTCTCGTCAAGTACTACCCTCATATGCGTGGTATTCGCGTATATTGCGATGGTCGTGCCGAAAATTTCTCTCTCCTTGCAAACCACATGTTTTCTTGTTTGTTTATGCTTTCCATCTGATCAGTTTAAGCACTTATTCTTGGGGTTTCAAATGTGTTTTAAAGTTGGCACCTTTAAATAAGAAAGAAAAGGTCCATGTTCATTAATTAATTACATAACTTTTTTAGAAATATGCTAAAGAGAAAAATAGAACCTTTTCCATCTATGCTAATGAGAAATCAACATACGGAATCGGCTTAGGTTACCTTTCTGATCATTTGAGCCTGTGAAAGCTTGGATTCACATTAAATAAAAAGTGCTATTGTGACGAAGACATATCTCAATTGAATGGATTGTACGTACTATCCTTGAATTGCACTAAAGTTGGCTATGATCGTACGAATGTTTTTGCATTATTTTCTCAAATATGGTCCCAAATGTCCCTAACGAGGAACCACGGCCACAAGCCCATGTACACCATTGAAGCTACAGCTTGTTGTAAGAGTAATGTTATACTAACAAAAAAAATAAAATTTATATAATTTTTATTATCTAAATAATATGATTGAATAAGAATTATTTACTTTAAAATAAAATATCCATCATTATAATAATGTCACTATTACATCATTCTGATAAAATTTTTTATATAAATTTTTTAAAAGAATAGCATCTTCCGATAATTGTAGATTTGGCCTGTTGGAGGGCATTGAAGCTGCTTTCAGTAACACCTCGGTCATTTGAATTAACATATGTATGATCAACTTATCGCTTGTATTGATTATATTGAAGTTACAAGTCCCAGTAGTAACAATTGGAGCTGTTTGAGGGCATTAAAGTTAGGGTTGTAAAATTAACTAAGCTACTCAAGCTCGGCTTATGTTTGGTGTAATAAAAGCTCGTTGAAGTTCAGCTCGTTATGTAAATAAACTAAGCTTAATTTAAGGCTCGAATCGTATATATATATAAATGTTGTGTTTGCCCTTATATTTTACCTCTCTCCTATATTGCGCTTTAAATGTTCAAATACTTTTAAAATGCCACGTTACATAGGCAATTTATTAGATAACTGTTGAATTTATTATTTTATTAAACTTATTGTATTAGTTTTGTAATATATATATATATATATATATATGTGTAAGATAAGATAATTAGTTTTGTAATATAGATAAGATACATATATATCATATCAGATTGTCAGGAATCTTTCTGAACTTAATATCTATAAAAAAGTTATCATAATTAAATAAAATATTATATATATATATATATATATATCAATATCTATTTATATTTTAGAGATACGATGTATTAGTTTTGTAAGATATATATATATATATATATAAGATTAGTTTTGTAAGATAAATAAGATATATATATATATATAATATCAAATTATCAGGACTTTTTCTGAATTTAATATCTAAAAATGTAATTATAATGAAATAAAATACCATATATGTCAATATCTATTTATATTTTAAAGATATGATACGATTACATAATTAATTATTGTGAATTTTAAATTAACTATTTATGATTTGAATAACTTTCATGTCCGTGCATTGCACGGGATTACACCTAGTTTTTTTTATTATAGTTTTGTTTGATTAAAACTAGTTTGAACTCGGTTTGAAAGTCAAATAAGTTAATCTTAAATATATTTTGAAACTTATTAAAGTTATCAAATAAAGCTTAAACAACCTACTACTTTGCTCGTTTGCAGTCCTAATTGAAGTTGCCCTCACTTAGAGAGTGTTTGAACATAACTAATTTTTCTAACTTATAACTTATTTTTGAAATGTTGTTTGCCTCACTCCAAAAATTTTTACTTAAAGAAGTTGTTTATCGAACTTTTACTTAAAAACAACACTTATAGACTTTACACATTTTTTCATAAAACACCCACTTAAAAAAATTACTTTTAAAAAAAATTTATAACTTTTAAGTTATTAATTCAAACACCCTCTTTCACAAGTTGAGCACCCTTTGATTAGCTTATTTAACAGCTGATGGGTTATACCATTGAAGCGATGAGTCGTAGTAGTAAATTTTGTCAAATAGCAATATATGAAACATTGTCAAATCATTCGTTTTTTAATCAAAAATGTTGATTACACTTGTCACAACACCACCACCACCCCCACGCCCCCCACCACCAGCGGTAACCCAAAAGTAAACGAAAAAGAATTTCTTTGTTTATTATATGTTTAATCACCATTAAACAGAGGACTTCAGTTGAATGCTCATTGTGTTACAACCTATAAATGGTTTTTGGATGTTGTCAAGTAATTAAGGAAGATGCTATCAATAAATAACATTATCTTGTTTTTTTAATTATTTTTGCATCTCAAAAACTTGTTCATCTCAACTGAGTTTAGCTGTATAGTAGGTTGAGGAGGAACATATCCCTATGTGTCTCACATGGAAATTAAAAAATTCCTCAAACAATACTTCAATTGACGTCTTTCCATCAGATTAGTCTGAGTATAATTAAATTTAACAATTATCTAACAATAAATTATGATCATATTATAATTATAATATACGCTTAGGGCAAGGGTATTTTGGTCACTACACAGTCCTATCCTATTCGGATAGCTTGTCTGGCCATTCATGCATGACCAAACATGGGCAACTTGATGCGGATAGCATAGCAGAAGATTACTTGGAGACGTGGAGGCGTCGTTATGCCCGTCGGCGCGTAAATCGGTGGTCGGTAAACTTCAATCAGCCATAACTTTTGATTCGTAACTACGTTTTTTTATTATAATATGTTTTAAAAAAGCTAGCAACGAGCCGGAGAAAGGGGAAATTCATTAATCGGCTTAGGAAAACATGAAAAAACGCTCCTAAGTACGATTTCGGGCCTGTTTAATGTTTTGAGCTTATTTTTTTGAAATTTTCGTCAATTTTTCTTATTAACCTGGTTTGTCCCGTGCCCTAGGGTTTTGTGCCGCTATTTATACTATTGTTTAAAGTATTTTCCGGAGCTTTTTGATATCAATAAAATTTGTGTGCGATTTTGTACCTCTTCCAATCGTTCGGTATTTTTTGCAAATCAATGAGCGTTTGATGCCGTTAAACTTGATATTCGTGGTGAATCAACAAGTTGAAAGACGAATCTTAATTTGGCATTCGTAGTAAATCAACGAATTATGGTTGACTATATTGTTGCTTGTGACTTCGCTGCATCACAACCATATATATGTTGAGGGGGAGAATGGGCAACCATATAGCTTGTCTGGGTTCACTGCCTTTCAAATTTTTGATATATTAGGTTTTGGTTCTCTCTCTCTCTCTCTCTCTCTCTCTCTCTCTCTCTCTCTCTCTCACTTTACATTGTAGAATCTGGACATCAACCAGAGCAATGCTTTAATATTGCGAAATTGTAGCTTAACAGTACCCTAATGAGATTTTTAAATGTTTAAACAGCATTCATTAATTCATCAAGCAAGTTTACTTTGTGAAGATCGATGAATATTGATTAAAAACAGGATGATGAATAGATTCTCGTCAAGTACTACCTTCATATGTGTGGTTTTCGTGTATATTGAGGAAAATTTCTCTCTCCTTGCAAGCCACATGTTTTCTTGTTTGTATATGCTTTGTATCTGATCAGTTTAAGCACTTCTGCACTTGCTCTTAGGGTTTCAAATGTGTTAGAAAGTTAGTACCTTAAAAAAAAAAAAGAAAAAAAAGGGTCCATGTTCATTAATTAATTACGTAATCAAAAAGGACGGACATCTTTGAAGACAGTGAAAACAACTCTTATCTCCATTTCGGATGACTCATTTCAGATCTGGGCCGATTCCAGATCTGCATTTTCTTTTCTTTTCTTAGATGTCTTACAGGAATTTCTGATGAGCAGAAAAATACCTAGCTAGGTCACATGAAATATCAAAGTCATCCACGTGAAGAAGCTGTTTTATGCATTCATGTCCCCTTGAAGAGACAAGATTGAATCTATATCGATTCAGATTGGATAACATATATATATATATGTATGTATGTATGTATGTATGTATAGCTTTTGGACTACTCATAAAAAAAATTTAGTGCATTTTCATACAATGAGAAGTTACTTAATGGGTACCCTTGACGAAGAACTGGTACGAACACAAACATGCCACGTAACATGGACATGCATTTTAAAAAAATACAGGACATGACACGATGAGAGACAAGTCAAAATTATATATTTTATGTATTCTTTTATATGTTCTATAATAAATTATTTTACTCAAATTTTTTTGATAAACTTATAAGGTGTTTTATACTTTATAAACATGCTTTTATTTTATAATTGGATTTCAATTAATTTTTTTTAAACCCATAAGTGTTTTTAAATAACGCGTTTTTTTCAAATGCTTGAAAAATTAAAAATAATAATAAAATATTAAGACATATTTGAATATGTGTTTGATATGTATCACCTTGTCAGAAGTGTGCATGCTTTTTTAAGGTATCCTTTTGCTCATCTGAACCACTGAAAAGTAATTGGATCATGACATCATCCGTTGATTACAAAAAACAAAGAGGGAGAGAGCGCTTGGATTCATGTTAAAATACGAAGTGTCTTGTCATGAAGACATATCTCAATTCAGTAGAGAGTACAGTACATGAATTGCACTAAAGTTGGCTATGATTGAACGAATGTTTTTGCATTATTTTCTCAAATATGATCCCAAATTTACCAAAACGAGGAACAGTGGCCACAAGCCCCATGTACACCAATATTGAAGCTACAGCTCGTCGTCAATCGTAGATTTGGCCAGTTGGAGGGCATTGAAGCTGCTTTTAGTAACAGCTCCATCGTTTGAATTAACTTATTTATGATTAGCTTATAGCTTATATTAATTCTATGAGTAATGTTATGCAAATAGAAAAATTCATATAAAATTTATCACCAAAATAATATAGTTGGATAGAAGTCATTCATTTTAAAACTAAACACCATTCATGATTGCTCTTAATTATAATAATATTATTATCACATTATTCTGGTAGATTTTTTTATACAGAATTTCTAAAAGAATAGCATTTTCCTAATTTTATTGAAGTTATGGTTCCGAATATAGTTATTAAAACCGAACCGAACATTAAATCGGTCAAAGCACTGATTCTTGGTTTATTGGTTCAATCGATATTATAGTACTATATATATTTTACTTGTTATATAGCCTATATATATATATTAAATATGGTAAAATTAATCACCAACCAAGTATTGGTTTGGTGGTAAAATGGTTAAACTTTTCATACTAGTCTTCATCTCAACATAAACTTACAATTTTGATCCGGTGCACATGCCAATCTAATCCAGTTCTGATAACTATGGTCCCAGGAGTAACCATTGGAGCTGTTGGAGGACATTGAAACTAGAGCGGTAAAATGAGCCAAACTACTCGAGCTCGGCTTGTATTTAGCTTAATAAAAGATCGTTCAAGTTCAGGTCGTTATATAAACAAAACAAGCTTAAACATATTTTAAGGCTCGAATTTTCTTTAGCTCAACTCGTTGAGCTTACTCAAAAGTTAAATAAGTCAATCTTAAATACATTTTAAAACTCTTTAAGGTTATCAAATTCAGCTTAAACAACCTACTATTTACTTTGTTTACAGCTCTAATTGAAGTAACACTCAATTAGTGAGTGTTTGGATATAACTTATTTTTTTAGCTTATGGCTTAATCTTGTGATTTATAGCTTATTTTTAAAATATTGTTTGGCTCATTCTCAAAATAGCCATTTTAAAAAGCTTTTTACCAAACCTTTACTTAAAAAAGATACTCATCGACTTTATACATTTTTATAAAAAGTCACTTAAAAAACTTACTTTTAAAAATAACTAATAACTTTTAAGCTATCAATCCAAACACCTCTTAGCACGTTGAGCACCCTTGGATTAGCTTATTTAACAACTTATTATGGCTTATACCATTGAAGCTCTGAGTCCTAGTAGTATATTTTGTCAAATAGCAATATATACAACATTGTCAAATCACTTGTTTTTGTATCTAAAACGTTGATTATAGACATGTCACAACACCTAAAAAAGAATTTCTTTGTTTATTATATGTTTGATCACCATAAAATAGAGGGCTTCAGTTGGATGCTTATTGTATTATAACCTATAAAAACAAATGGTTTTTGGATTTTGTATTTGCATGCCAAGTCATTAAGGAAGATGCTACCAATAAATAACATTATTTTGTTTTTTTCAATTATTTTTGGATCTTAAAACTTGCTCGTCTCAACTGAAGTCTAGCTGTATGGTTGGTTGAGAAAGGAATATGTTCCCACGTGTCTCACGTGGAAACTAGAAAATTCCTCAAACAATTCTTCACTTGACATTAGTCTGAGCATAATTAAATTTAACAACTCTCTAACCATAAATTATGATCATATTATAATATATAACACTATATACGCTAGGTCAAAGGGTATTTTGATCATTACACAGTCTTATCCCATCCGGATAGCTTGTCTGGTCATTCATGCACAACGAAACTGCGGCAACCATATATATGTTTAGGGGAACATGAGGGATGACCTAGTGGTTAGGCACTTGGCCCTTCCGCTCACCAATTGAGGTTCAAGCCCGAGCCCCACTCTCCCATATCTATTTCGACTTCGGCTTTCTTTGCAATCTCTTCCGATGAATTAAGGAAAAAAGTTGCCTAAAGTATGTTCCATTGTTTTTTTGCAAGGTATCACCCGTTGAAACCTTGACATGAATGCGCATATGTTTTATTTTCCCCATAGCAAAACCCAAGATTACAAGAAGAAAAATGCTATTCTTTTAGAAAATTCTACCAGAATAATGTGGTACTAGTGGTAGTGGTAGTTGTATTTATGTAATTAAAAGCCATTATGATAGTATTTTATTTTAAAATGAATAACTCACGTTCAACTATATCATTCTGATAATAAATTCTGTATAAATTTTTTGATTATATAGCATTACTCTACCAAAAATAATATGGTTAAGTTTTTAAGACAGGACATCATTTTACCCCAACAAGAAGATTTGGATTGGTCCACTCTAACCCAGTTTGGGCTAACATGAAACCAGCTCAACCACTAGGAGCGAACTTGGGTTGTCCTTCAATGGAACCTGAAGTTTTTGTAATTGTGAGCTAATAAACTTCTAGCTTTCGGTATGTTTAAAGACTCTAAACCCAACAAGTCCAAAACACAATTGTTCCATAAACCTCATCCATTTTTTTTCTGCTTCGGTTCTGACCTTTATTGGACCCCCAACACATCCACTGGGCTAACCCAATCAATCCAATCCATCCCGGTCCCTCTTAGGTTGTCTCAGTAAACAAGCAGACAAAAACAGGAAACTGATACACAAGTAGAATTTTATACAGAATTTTCACCCAAATAATATGGCATTGGTATTATTAAAAAAAAATATTGTTCTTCTCCATTTTGTTTTACATAATCTTTCACCATAATTATTTGGCAGTAATAATTTGGTAATTGGTAAAGTGATACAACAAAAGAATTTACATAAAATTTATCACCAAATGATGTGATTGAATAAGAGTCATTCATTTTAAATAAAAAAAAATTATAATGATGACTGTTAATTACAAAACTATCATTGCCATATCATCTTGGTAGAAATTATGTACAATTTTCTAATAGAATAACATTTTTTTTTGTAAATTTAATTCAAGATTATCTTGATGAGTTTTTCGTTTTAAAGTGATGGTAGACCTGCACGCTTTTTTGTAATTTTTTTTGGGTATGTATATCACTGTCTTTTTAAAATTATGAGTATTTTATATACCAAAAAGTAACTTTGTTATGTATAAACATAATGTACAAAACTTCTATTTGTATACAAAATCAATTACCAAAAATCTACCAATATAAAAAGAGCCAATGTGCATCGCCCATTCGCCCGTCTCCCAACTTTCATTTTGAGACCATTATACCCCTGGCTGTTTTTAAACTGTCAAGCCTTCGACGAGCACATTGTATTTACGTTTTCGCCCTAACTTAAATCCTTAATTGAGGTGCACAGGTGGCGATTAACTGGTTCGTCTCTCCTTATTTGTGAAAGCTATCTGCATTTTTTCATTTCAGTTTTCATTAAGCGTCCACGTTGCATTGCTTTTTTTTTTTTTTCCCTGTTCTAAATTATGTACCGCCGTATACATATACGTCTGCAAGTTATGTACAATGTATTGATGATATAGACTGCGAAATTCCGATTGTAACCTCTTTGTAATTTAATTGTGTTCAATAAATAGGGGCAGTACTGGAATATCAGCCTCTATGTCAGCCGTTCCTTTTTTGGGGTTTTCTGCTTTTTTTGTTTTTTTGGGCTCTTGAGGCCATTTCTACATTTTTTTTATGCCATTTCTTTTTTTTAATAAAAAAAAGTCAAACATCTATTAAAAAGAATCGGTGGCCGTCATGTACGTATTGTCCCGATTTGACATTGAATAGGGGAGTACAGTCTTGAATAATATAAGGAAATAGACAACAGTATAGTTTAAATGTTTAGGTTAGATGAAAAGCATTCAGTCTGTAAAATGTGGTATTAGAGGAGATTAATTCTTAATTTGATTTTACATTAAGTGTTTAGGTAGAGCAAGTAGAATGATTTGAGGCGCAACGAGCGCATCACAAATTCGGATGAAAAAGTATATCACTATCCCAAAGTGTCACAAATTTGGATTGAAAAGTATGTCACGATCCCGCATCGAATAGAAAGACAGAAGTCGTGAATCATATACGAGAGTAGACAACACCACTTAATAACTTAAATTTTAGGTCGAATAACAAGAGCGATAATATTCCTCTTAGGGTGAATATGGGTCGATTTGGTTTGGATTCACACCCAATTTAGGACCGAATCAACACCAATCAGTTTCAAAAAATCTAACCGAGAATTAAACCATCACCGCATGCCAACCGAACCAACTCAAACAAAAAAAAATGGCTCAATTTGATCCTGAACCGTTGGTTTATGCCATTTCTTCATGGAAGTTTATTGTTCAGAGATTTCATTTTTATGGATTGGTTTGAGGGTTTTGTTTGGTTTTGATGTGATTCCTGGTCAATTTTTCCCCTTGAAGTAATCTCCATGACTTTCTTTTGTTTTATCTTCATCGATGTTTGATTGTTGTTAAAGATTTGGGTTTCATTTACTTTTCACATTTGCGGTTGTCATTTGGTTTTTCATGCATTTCTGGCAGGGTTGGAAGGCATATTTGTTTTTTTTTTTTAAATTTTAATTGGGCTTTTTTAGTGCTTCTCTTTTTTGTTTCGTTATGAATTTTATTTCTATGTTCTTGTTCTTTTCGTCATTGGTTTTTTTCATTTTGTATAAGAGACCTGGTTTCGACTAATGGAAATATGAAGGAACATCCAGTTATTCTATCTGTTTATTTATCAAAATTGCCCTGATCCGTACCTAAAGATGAGATCAATCAAGAAGCTTAGTAAATGTTACCAAGTTCTCAAGCTCTAAAAAGTTTATCGTTCCGACAAATTTTTGTTTAAATTTGCATCTTATTGTTTTTGTAGTGATACTTAGTGATTGTGATATTTCCGTTTCTTGTGGAGCCTCTATTGCTGAAATGTCAAGAAAATCTTTTTGTTTTTGACAATGGAATTGAAAAGATCAAAGTAGTCAATAACCACATCCCGTTCTCTTACTTTTTCTTTTGAACCTCTAAGCTTAGAATGATTGTAGATTTTTGCCTAGCAATATTTTTTCAAACATTTTCCCTTTCTGGAATCTTTACTTTTATGTTTATGGACTTAATATAAATGCTCTTGCATTCTCTATCTAACTCTACTCTCTGTACCCAGGAGGGCTTCTCATTTTCTCATTTTATTATCAAGTTTGTGCTGAATTAGATAAAATAATGCATGGTCATAAAGGCAGGGGTTTTCAAGGGATTATTTTAGGATATTCTTTTATCACGTATTGCATTTGTGAATTCTCATATTAGACGTTCATATTGTTTGTATGTATATTTTTTCTTATTACATTTTGCAGTGTGAATTGACATACTCGATAATTTGTTCAAAATTTTTGAAAAAAATGTATACTTAGTGGGATGTGAATGCTTAATAATCTTACATAGAGCTTTTTAAAAATGAATGGAGTTTATGACCTTTTATATGAAGTTTTACCTGTTGCATACTTGTTTATAACCTCTTATATTTGACCATGCCGTTTCATTTCAAATTAATTGACATTGAAAGTACTTCTTTTTTTAACTTGGAAAGTATTTAATGTTAAACAGTGTAGATTGATTGGCTAATTTCATCTTTTACTTTTTGAGTCAGTGTTAGAAGTATTTTAATTTTTAGTGTTTGATGATATCTATTGAATGTTAAACTTATTTCACTGATACATTTTTTTTTTTTTGAACTGTAGAATTTGTCTACAATTAAAGCGGAAGCGGTAATCAGATTTACCTCTTGAAACGTGTTCGAAAGCAAGTCCGAAAGAATTGGTTCTTGAATCAAAAATTCTCCACGTTTACCTGTGTTCTTCTGTAAATCTATTCGCGGTGGAATGCAATCAAACCTTTTTGAAAAGTCAAAAGTATTCACACTAATCATAACTCAAGAGCCTATCTTAATTGTGTGTTTTAAGAGAGACAAAGAATTGCTAACACATTTTTGCACACACAAAATGCAGGCACTTCTCTTTTTGCTTTTTTTTTTTCTTCTTTTAATCTTTCACATTAGGAATCGATTAACATATATTAGAGGTTGATTAGTGGAATGGAATTACCATTTCTAGTTCTTGGTAGTTGACACATGCCTCAACCACAAGATAATTAAGTGGAGAGTATAACCACTCCAACATCTGAATCAAGTCCGAACCCGAATACCGATGGGTCCGAACTAGGGCATCCGACCCGACCTAAACATGAAACCGGTCATTGAAACATGATATTTATTCAATCCAATTGATAGGTTATTCAGCATTTCTAGATTTTTTTTATTGAGTAGTTTGCCTTAAAAATTAAGAAACTAAAGAGAGATAAAAAGTTTGTTATCTCACGGTACCCATTGTTTAGATCTCATGAAAGCTAAAAGAGATGGGAGGAAAAGGTTCAATTTTGTTGGACTGTATTTTTCTGTTCTCTTTGGAACTGAATTAAGAACCATTTGTTCCTCTCTTAGTACATGAGAGGACAACAAAGTATTAAAGTGCAGTCCACGAGAAAATTGACAACATTATTGAATAGTAGAGGATTAAATTTTTCATAATTTTTTTAAAATTACCTGCAAACTGTTCTTTAAAATGCCAAATTAATGTCGGTATCTATATCCTAGCACAACAAATCAGTTTCTTAAGGCGAAAAGAAAAGGGGAAAAAAAAGGAACTAAGTGCAATGGAAATGCTGTTTAATTGACTTTTACAAAATCCCTTAATAATAGACTGCAATTTAGTTCAGTGTGCATGTTTTTTGGGATTTGAACATGCTTTCAATTCTTGATATCAATTGTGTCTAATTCTTGTTTATATAATTGCAATAATGAGCTCATTCTATTTTTCCTCTTTTCCTTTCCCAACTCCCCCTTGTATTTGTTCTAAGCTTGAGCAATTTACCTTAGTTGTTTGAGATATGTTATTCCTTTTCTTTGAACTTGAGAGCCAAACTATGAACACATTGGACTTTTTACTCTTAATGTGGTATGTACTGTTTTTTCAGATTATTATTAGTTTTTTAACTACATATCTATACTATCTGTAAGGAGTAATATGTGCAACATAATCTAAGTAACTTTTATATTTAATATTGTTACTTTTTTTTTTTTTTTTGGAAAGTCAACCTTTATAACACTATGAGCCTATAGAATGATCAAGGAAAGAGTGACTAGGAGGCCCTGAAACTAGAAACTTTGGTAACTTATGAGAAACTAGTAACTAGCTTTGTGTTTTCACTTTAATTTATTGGTTTCCTAAGTAAGCAATGATTGTTGGTCATTGTATTAGCAATTTTTTAAATAGCTTATTTATGTCCTTCAAAGGCTTCACTTCCTAAGCGTTATTGCAAGCATGTTAGTAGTAACTCTATAATAATAATAATCAATGGAAATGAAATGGAAAAATGGGTTAAAAATAGTTTTAACATATTGAAATACTGTCAATAATAGTTCTTTTCCTTCGGACTAAATTTACTTTCATCATCTAAACTTAGCTAATGCTTCCGAAATAATTTTGCTGATCTGATCTGTTACTACTTGAAGAGTTTGATTTCTTTTTTTTAAGACAACGCAGTGGTTAGTCGAACTGCCATCTGGGTGTGTGTGTGAGAGAGAGAGAGAACAAAAGCAACAAGAGTTGAATCCATCGCTTGGTTCCTGGAGAGACTGAGGGAAGTAGGAGGTGCGGGAGGCCTTCGATGTGTGACTTGTGTCATTATTGGTGGGGAGGAATGAAATAAATTAAACCGGTTTTGGGTTTTCATTCCAATTCTAGTTCAAATGCAGAAAATATTCAATGCAACGGTAATGTCACATTATTATTGTCAACGTGAT
The DNA here is from genome assembly GCA_033060915.1 of Euryodendron excelsum. Taxonomy (NCBI): domain Eukaryota; kingdom Viridiplantae; phylum Streptophyta; class Magnoliopsida; order Ericales; family Pentaphylacaceae; genus Euryodendron; species Euryodendron excelsum. The sequence goes on along the minus strand of CM065377.1, from coordinate 80,161,650 downwards.
ATTACAAACTAATAAAATTTATCCATGTATGTATATTGTGATGAGATGTGACATCAGTTAGTAAATAAAAGCAGTTTTGGGTTTTCATTTCAGGTGCGATGTGTGTGGAATGCATAATTGTAATGTTTTGGGTTTTCATTTCAATTCTTGTTTCAATACGAATAAAATAACTTAACTAACTTCTTAATTCTAAGTAATGAGGATAAAAATTATATTTTAATACATTTCTATTAATTTGTGATATCACATTAATATGATAACATAGAATCACTATTATACTGAATATTTTCTCGTTCAAATGGAGTTGGAAGCTGTTAAGGTAAGGCTATTTTAGGCAATCATTTACAGCTGTAGATATTAATATATCTCAAACTGACAACTGGTCTATTTTTTTCACAAATCGCAGGTTAACGAAGCTTCAAGTTGTGTGGACTTTGGGATAATCATGATTGTAAAGGGTATGTTCAATTCCATGGCTCTTGGATACAAGTTCCATTGAATTTCTATTATTGTGAGTAATGGATTTCTTTTAAGTAAAATTGTTTATGGCCTCTCGGGTTGCAATTATAAATTTTCATTGGATCCTTTGTTTTTAGGCCTATTCTTTGACGAACCTTATTTCAATTGTGCATGAACTTGGCATTTGTCCAAAAATTATAGTATTTTTTTTCACGTTTTGGTGAGATCGCTAGGCCATGCCTTCTCCCCTAATAACGACATGCTTCTGGTCTCACTGGACTACACTAATTTTGGGGTTCAATACCCCCAAAATGGTTCACTGCACATAGTTTCCTCCCCACCATAGCTTCACAAGCGTCCTATATATCACTTCCTTCTAAAATAGTGACCACTACTATTACCATACGTAATAATTTTAGACAAATTATTGCCCTCAAATTTGAAGAAAAATGTTTAGAAAATCTAATTTATTTCTGTTGGAAAATGTAGATTCAATAATGATGGCTGGTAGAATGCAAACTGTGGCAGGAATGGCAATAGCAGGAAGGACGGTTGGAAGAGGACTGCTGCATCTCTCAGCCATTATGTTGTTTTATACAATGTAATTTTAACACTTCTCGAGTTGATTCTTTAATTTGTAGGTCGAACCATTAGCCTAAAATGTCTTCTCCGACTTGTAATGGCATTCTTGATTGATTTTTGGTAATAGTTTTAAATGTTCAGATATGCTCTGTGAGGATGTTGCGACTTAATGTTCTAAATTATTTATGGGTTTCTTTTCTAATGTACCAAAGACTGAAATTTTATTTTTTGTTTCGCTATCTTTCTCTCTCCAATTACTCTGTAGTAGTTGGCTTTGGTTCTATTTAACCTGGATCCACGTCGTACAATTGATTAGTCACATACTTTTCATTCAACACATTATTAGGACTTTTCAAATAATCTCCTAAGAAATGTTTGGACGTAACTTATTTCGTAACTTATGATTTATACTTATAACTTTTTAAAAATGTGTTTGGGTGAGTGACTTATAAAAGTAACTTATGTTTAATTACGTTTTTTATAAAAAAATTATTTTTAAAAATAACTTATAACTTATAGCTTATTGTTTATACATCGTTGACCCAAACATCCCCTAAGACAACTATTTTATTCAATAAATTATTAAGGCTTTTCAAACAACCTCCTAAGACAACTATCTCATTCAACGCATTATTAGGACTTTTCAAATAACCTCCTAATACAAGACAACTAGCTCGAGCCTAGCACGAGCTCCTCCACTAGTTCTATTAAAAAGTCACTTTTAATATTCCTTTTTGTTATTGGCCGTTACATTCTTTATTAGTTGTTGATTGGTTTATAACAAGCCTACGCATATGTATATATTTTGATCTTTAAGAGAGGATTATATATATATATATTAGAAGAGTAGCACACACTATGTATGTGTGCTATATTACACAATTTTTTTTTTTTTTCTTACTAGTGATTATCTGATTGTGTAACTGTATAGTTAGTGAGAACGTAATACACTCAATTATTTTTTTAATTTATTTGGTTGTGTAACTGTATAATTAGTGGGACATGGTTTACTCAATTATTTTTTTAAGTTATCTAGTTGTGTAACCATATAACAAATGGAAAACAAAGGGTGGACTATTAATAGTAATTTTTTATACACTTTAGGGTAATTTGAAAATACAAAATAACATGACAGATCTTGACTAAAGTTTCAGTATTGACTTTTTTATAATAGTATAGATATACATATTTTGTATCTATGCTGATTATATATTTTTACACTATGATTTATTAGGCAACCGCGGTTGAGACGTTCTTATTCCTTTGGAGAATGTAACCTTCGAAAAGCTAGGTTGTGAACTATTGTGTTAAATCTTATAACTTGTGAAGTCCGTTAATATTTTTATGTGTGAACGCACGGTGAGTTTAGGACAATGACTACACACAACTATAAAAACATGTTTATAACTCACCTAAAAGAGATCAGCAATTTATTGTTTTATTCGGATTTGGAGATGAAAATCAAAGCAGAAGTCTGACGACTCTGAGTAGGGAATCTATGGCAAGCAAATTTCTTTTTAGATTTTAAAATTATCCACAATGTTTTCAGTGTTTGCTTCATATTTTAATTGGACTCTTCTAAATTTTTAAAATACTTGTATCAGACACTCGACACTTGGACAAGAGTACGAGATATTTATCCAATATGTTTAATAGGACACACATTTAACAAGTATGTTTAAGTAGTTACGTTTTTTATAAAACTAAGCATATTATTTTTATTTTATTCATGAAATGTTATATTTTAGTTTATAAATATTATTTTATTTTAAAAAAATAAAAATTGTATTTCAGAAATATGAAATCAAGTGGTATACTTTTTGAACAAGAGATGTGTTTTGATGTAGGTAGTTTTATTTACAACATCTGGCTATATGAGAGATTGTTCTTCCTCTATTTTGCAGACTGGAACCAATACAAGATTAAGCAGTTAAGGCCTTTGAAAACTGGTGCCCATGGCTGATCTGATGCATGTTTCGTGATTCTTCCGCGTGAGAGTCTATTTTGGTGAAGTGTGAAACAGACCTTTATGATGGCTAGCCTCGAGTATCATTATTTATGGACCACCTTAATTGACCTTATGACGCGTTTTGCCCTTAATTTCTTAATTGATATGACACTGTCCCAACACCCATATTTTGTCTCGTCTACTACATTGAGAAAACTTGTAGGAAACCTCCTCTCTCTTCTCTCTCTCTCTCTCTCTCTCTCTCTCTCTCTCTCTTCAATATTGCTAATGCGCTAATGTTTTTTTTTCGGGTAACTGATCAAGATGAGAATAATCTCCCCAATAGACAGGGCTCTCTCTCTCTCTCTCTCTCTCTCTCTCAATATTGCTAATGCACTAATGTTTTTTTTTTCGGGTAACTGATCAAGATGAGAATAATCTCCCCAATAGACAGGGCCCAGGGGTGTTGCCTATACATATATATTTGTTATGTTTTGAACTTTAATGTGTCTTCCGTATCGAAATTTAGCACTTTTGGCTACGGGTTCACTAAATTTACAATTCCTTACAAACCAGATTCTAAAACTTGCTTCCTTGATTTGAAGTGCAGTTGGTATAATTGCTATAGTTGTCAATTTTGTACGAATAATGTATTGATTATGTCATTGTTAATGTACATATTAGTATCTTATGTTTCGGCTTACCATTTCAAATTTAACGCTAGAAATATTATATTTATAAAAATTATATAAATTTACTTATGATTCATGAATATAATAGTTCATTTTTTTTATTGAATACTGATCAATACAAAAAAAATTTTAATACAATAAAAATATATTATGCGATACAATTATATATTTACTATTTTGTGTATGATCAACACATACTGTAGAATCTGAATAAAAAAACACGTTGTAATTAATTAAGCAAATTATGAAATTTGGATAAAATTCAAAAGAAACACTATTTTTCATTTGTTCACACGGTTGGAGATAGCCTTTCCAAACATCACGTGATGCCTTTCTTTTCTATCAAATAGACCCACTGTACATCATCTGCACTCTATAGTGGAGATTCTAGAGAGCTCTCTCGTTCTGTGGAGCATTGCTTTTGATTTAGGAATATAAATTCAATCCGAGGTTCATGGGTCGTTTGAGTCGAGCTCGAGTATTTTATGAACGGACTTAGGTTCCTCTTTTAGAAGTTTTAGTCTGGCCTCTGAGCTTTAGCGTGAGCTCAAGTTCGACTGTAAGTCCGTGAAATCTTCCCTTTCAATTGCTCTTTTTCTTTAAATTTAATTTGAATTTTTTTTAAACACCCTCATACTCATGATCCCCATTTTTTAAATTTATTTTTTTGAGTACATTTATTAATTTTATAAATGCAATTATATAAATAATTTACCTTAGCAATTCTTATTAATTATATAAAATAATAAATGTAAGTGTAAAGTTTTTACATAAGTTTAAAAAAATTAAATATATGGAAGCTTACAAATAAATTTATAATTTATAATATCATAATGTATAATTTATTACAACTAAATTTATTAGTTTTAAAAACATAATGCAACCAAAAAAAAAAAAAAGGGCCAAACAGGCTCGACCCAAAGACTCATCCAAAAAGCTTGAAGCTTGAGACCCAAGCCCGTTCCTAGGGTTGTGGGTTGGGCTTGGCTCTTTCTCTTCACATTTTGGCCTGATTTGACCTGAAAAATGCCAAGAGCCCACAAAGTCCAGTCTGAGCCTAGTGAACCACGACCTTGGTCAACCGGGCCAGGCCGACCCAATTAACATCCCTACTTTGGTTTTCATTAAAAGCCTTCTCCATCTTCTTCATCACAAACATCAACCAGTAGAAATGGTGAGCTTCACATTTTGAGTTTAGATCCGAAGAGGAAACCCACGAAGGTGACAAGGCAACCGACGATGAAAGGGAGGTCGCGTTGGCAGAGGCAATAGGGCTTCGATAAGAGAGAGAACATGATCACAACCCTTGCTTTGAATGAATCCGATATATAGTCCAAATGACTGAAATACCCAGAAAACCAAGAATCCACCTGAAAAAAAACCGAAACGGAACATAGATCTAAGGGTACCGTTTAGTCACCGAAACGGTATGTTTCGGCCGGTACGGAACGAAATCAATAACTATGATAACCGCACATTAGCAACATCATCATTAGTGTTGATGAACCTTTTAGCTTGGCGATGGCGAATTCTTACAACAAATTTAAGAAATATTAGATGAATATTCATGTCTAAATTAATCCATTATAACCAGAGAGCTTGATTTTTTAAAATGTCTTAAAAATACAAATGATTAGAATAACTCAGATTGATTTTGCCTTTAATTTTATGATTATGGTGGAATTGTCAACGTCAGGTGGGACTCACAGCTAATTTTGTCGGGGAGTATCGTAGCCAGGAGACATATACCGTGCTGTTACGTGAATGATCTGCATATTGAAATGATTTTAGTGAGAGAATTTTGAGAAAAATAAATCTAAAGGACTATGGCTTTTTTGACTTGCAGGCAAGAAAGCCTTGGATAAGCATAAACTCTAATTACCATACAGATGGGTGGCCACTTCTAGAATGAGATGACATCCAGCCCCACTATTTGCACCACAAGTTCACATTTGACCCCACTTTTGGAATCATCACTTCCTTTGCTTTGTAGTTTCTTGGAAGTGAGATGTGTTGCACATTTCTCTCTAGATTGTTTATCATTCATTCAACTAGCTAGTACTATTCAATTGGAACCATTCAAACTCTAGTACAAATCATCCGGAGATCCACTTCAAAATCTTTCAAATTCATAGTATTCTTTGAACAAACAGCAGAAACAAAAGAAAAAGGAAGAGAACAAAAAAAATCCAATGTGGAAAATTGGAAATCTTACTAGTTTCTAAATCCTCCACCCCCCCCACCCCCCGCGGGGTCCTCATAATTAATTAATGTTACTTGCTTTTCTTGACACTGTTCTTACTAAACTCTTTTGGTTTGGATAAACACTGTTATCCTCTTCAACAATGCGTTCGTTATCAGTATAAATTTATTCTAATTGTTCATTTTATATAACATTATTTTATTCTAAGTGAAGGATTTAGTAAATATATATTAAAAAATGTCAATAATATCAGGTCGATCTATTGTCAAAACAACGTGTGCATGCAATGGTTAATTACATTTAGTACTTTTGTACTTTACACTGAATCTTATGTTATTTTTTATTTTTTAATTATAACATTCAACTCCTTACATCTACTGACAAGTTGCAATGTGGATATTCCCTAAGCTACTGTTTGTCCAACAAACGAAAAATGTCCATGTGAAACCAAAATAAAATTCGTTGTAAGGTGTAATATGTCTATTTATTTATTTTTTAACTTGTAATTGTTTTAACTGATGGCGCATGTGAGTGTAACATAGTTATTTACCATCATTGGATAAATTGTAACCGATAAAAGGTTCACATTTTAACTTAAACGCAAGATAGGGAGTAGCTATTACAATGAAAAAATTAAGGATGATTCAAGGTAAAGTGCATAGAAGTTAAGTGTAATTAATCTTAAATTAAAAATTATATTTTTATAGAAAACATAATTTTAGTCTGAAAGAACACAAGTAGCCGTATCATACAAAATTCGGTTTGGACTCAAATTGATTTAAAGAAAGAGTAATGCTATAGATATAGAACTTTTATATAAATTTTTTTTATACAAAATGATGTGATTGTTTATTTGAAAACATAACACCCAAACATTTTGACTCATAATTACAAAAATACTACTATCATATCATTCTGATGAGATTTTTTGATGTAAAATTTCTATAAGAACAATATTTTTCTATAAAAAAATGAATAATGTGTGCTAATTTTGTGACATAGTTAGGGAAATTTTTTTCTTTTAACGAAAATAAATATACAAATAAGTTACCCTATACATTCGACAAATAAAATTGACTCTCAACGCCATATAACCATATGCAAAAGATTATATCTAGATTTGGCCTCACAGAATAATTATAGAGTTTGGAACCCGACCATTGAGTTCCGCGAGTGACCCATCAGCATAGCATAACCAAGATCATATCTAGATTTAGCCTCACATAATAATCATGGAGTCTGCAACCCGACCATTGACTTCCGCGGGGGACCCATCAGCAATCAGCGTAACCAAGGGGGTTGATCATGACACCATCTCCTTACGTCATCCTCTCTCTCGACTTGGACTGTTGGAGTGGCAACGCGGAAGGAAGGTTTGAAGATTCTAGGTCCGTTCCTCACTCCTTTCTCTGACTTTCCAACGCTCTTCTCAATTTCATGGAAAATTCTTTCTAGTCATTCCCATCAATGATACGAGAGGAGAGAGAAAGAGAGATGTGTGGGCCTTTGCTGCCCTTTTTGAACGGGTCAGCTATTGGAATTCTCCTCATCTTATCTCTAATGGCCCATGACCATTTCTGCAAAAAAAAAAAAAAAAACAATTGCCTTTCTTCAGTAAAAAATTCTATCTTTTTTCCCCCTATATCTTCCTCTGTTTCCTCCAACTTAGAGCTTGCAAGCTCTCACCATCTCTCTCCCTCTCTTGTGTGGGAAAATACCCATAAGCCCCAATTCTAATTCTTGTTTTTTTGGTTACTTCGATCCCATTTTCAAACTTTTTCTTGAGCTGATCTGCTCTGCTTAAGCTAGTGATCTCAGTCACCCATTTGCCATTTCAGCTACTTCCATGTTTGCAGCTTTTGGGTCTTCATTTTTGTTCATTGTTGTACCCATTTCAAGCACTTTCTTTTTCACCAACCATTCACATATTGCTACATCTCCTTCTAACCTTCTTCTATTTCTAACTTACCTACTCGACATCATCTGAATTTCTTTGCTTCCTACTCCTTACCATTCGAGCAAAGTAGTTCTCTGTAACCTTTTGTGCAGTTTCCAAATGGAAAAAACCAGGGGTAGGGAGCAAGAGACTCTAATCAATGAGCTAACTCAAGGGATGGAGCTAGCAAAGCAGCTCAAAAACCCTTTGGCATCACCTGAATCATGTGAATTTCTGATTCAGAGGATACTTTCCTCCTATGACAAAGCTCTTTCAATGCTCAATTTCGGGGATGTAGTGGGAGAGCTTCATCAGGTAGCTGGCATTTTGGAAACCCCACAATCTCTTTCTGGTGGCAGCCCAGGGAGTGAGGCTTCGGCCCGAGACTTTAAGGATCAATGCCACAAAGATGTCTATAAGAAGAGGTGAATTTAGGCATCAAAACAATTCTGGTTTTCTGTAGTTCAGCCAATTTTTTTGAATTGAATTGAATTTGGTCTTTAACTTGATCTGGGCATTTTTGGATTTGCAGAAAGACATTGCCGCGATGGACTGAACAGGTCCGCGTTTGCTCGGAAACTGGGCTAGGGAATCTTGAAGATGGCTATAGTTGGAGAAAATATGGGCAGAAAGATATCTTGGGAGCAAGTTTTCCAAGGTGAGAAGCTTATGTTCTTCAGTTTCATGATCTTTTAAGTAGTAAACAAGCTCAGGTTTAATAGCATATCAGAACTGTAGCAGCACTAAAGGAGCACCTTATTCATCTCAAATCACAAATTCTCTTCCAAATCTTAAGTAGGTCCCTTTTGTTCTGTGGCACACAGGCTTTACTTCCAATCAGCCAGTGTATATATTGTAAATACAAAGATACACAAAAGCCTAGAGAAATTAGTAGATTAGAGGGAATTTAAAAACTCTCTGAAGTTGAGAAGATATTGAACCTGGATTCATTTGAGCATTCCCCTCCATATTCTGACTTATCATGATTTCACCAAACTACATATATTGATATTTCTTTTTTTTTTTTTTAATAGCTCAATCTCATGCTGTCTTACTGCACTACCCACCAAACTATATTTGATATGGTTTTTAAGCTGTCTCTCAAAAGAAGTGTATCTGAACACAAGAAATGCTATAGAAGCAGAATTTTTCTACAGAATCCTCTTATGCATACTTATAATTTCATTGCACAATGGTTTCTAACGAGGGGTTTTGCTATTGCAGGGCATATTACCGATGCACTCATCGTAATGTACAAGGGTGTTTGGCAACAAAGCAAGTCCAAAAATCAGATGAAAACCCTTCAATCATTGAGATCACATATAGAGGAAGACACACCTGTATCCAAACCGGTCAGGTAATCCCAGCCCTGGCCTCAATTGGAAATGAAGGTCCAAAACAGAACAAAGATCATTATCAGCCACACCTAGAAGACAAAAATCAGACTCAATCACAAGAGATACTCTTTAACTATGGAACAGACCTTGGGGTTAAACCCGAGGACCTGGCCATCATGGGGGAGATGTTTCCTTCCTTTCCCTTTCCTTCTACTTCAATTGAATCTGAAAATGTTGAAACCTATACTTTTCCAGAGTCTCTCAAGGAAAACAATTTCTTGGGTAGTGATTCCCCAGCATTGAACTCTCCGGAGACATCTGAGTCCAATTTGTTCTCACTGTTGCCATGCCTGACGGACAACTTTGGATTTAGCCAGGAATTACAACATTCAGAATCTGATCTGACTGAGATACTTTCAACTCCAACTTCAGTCACCAATTCTCCCATTGAGGACTTAGATTTCTCACTTGATCAAGTGGGTTTTGATCCGAATTTCCCATTTGACACCTCAGAGTTCTTCTCTTAACGGCAGAGAGATTCATCCTACCCCCAAAAAAATGAAACGAAAGTTGATGCATGCTACTGATGTCTGCACATGTTGATCCTAGCCGGCATTGAAAGAGAGACTAGAGAATGTCCATACAAGTAGTGACTGTGGAATATGGTATACGAAAAGCCTCCTACGGTGCTGGCCCAGAGAGTTTTTTCTTTACTTAGGTAATTGTAGTTGGAGACAAATATTATGTATATTCTTTGTTTGTAATTTTGTATGTCTCTCTTGGATGGGTCCTTGGCTTTTTTTTTTTTTTGGCTGAAGAGGATTAAGAATCTCTGTTTTAACATATTGGAGTGAGGTATTGCCCATTGTACGATATTCTAAATACTCAATCTAGTTGAATTTTGTTTGATTTTAATTAGAGTAGTCAATCTTTATGAAGATTATTTTGTTCCTCTTAGAACAACTGAAAGAGGGTTTATAATTTATCGTAACATTTATTTGTATCTTATTGTGGTATATGTTGGCTACAACCGTTGGAGCCATGCAACATCAGAGGTGCATGTCACAAATAAATTCATCAGGACTTTTGTGCATTTATAACTTATGCATCCTCTGAAGTATTCATTGATCTCCAAGCTACATATCATTCAAAAAGAGAGAGAGAGAGAGAGAGAGAGAGAGAGAGAGAGAGAGAGAGAGAGAGAGAGAGAGAGAGAGAGAGAGAGAGAGAGACTTGCATAATAGAGTCAAATCTGTGAAAAGTAAACAATTGAAGTTTTGTCTGAGAAAAATCTCTTATTCTTATAATTTTTTGCTCAGGAAACAGAGAACAGAAAAGAGAGAATGATACTAACTATATAAGAGTACCCATACTCCTGGCACACTTGAGACTATCTTCTGATATTGTACTGGTATCATGCTTAAACTCAAATCCCATTTCCTTCAGCTTCGTTATACCCCAAGGAATTCCCCTGTTTGTCTCTTCAATAAACCTGAAATCCGATTTCCATGTTACAAACTAATATGATTTCAAGAACAAAGGAAAAAAAAGACCCCTGTGCCAAACACAAATTCCTCTCTTTCATTATCACTATCATATCATAACAATGCAAGCAGAGAGGGCCACAGAGGATTCAACTTCTTACCCTTCAGCTTTGTTGATGTCTGGGTTACATTTTCAAGCAAACCTTGCAATCTCTGCTGATGCTAAGAAATCACTGGCACAAAGATATCTCCCAGTGATCGAGGTATTTTCCATGCAGAAGATGTGGGCGTCGATCACGTCTTCGACATGCACGATTGGGACTTTCCCAATCAATTCCTCTATAAATCTCATACCCTGATACAATTCCTTGTTGCTTGTGATTTGCGATATAACTACACTTGGGCTACGAGGCATTGAAGAGAGAGGTGTGTCCCCTCCCACTAGGCCACAAGCAAGAGTTACAACCTCTAGGCTGCCACTGTAACTCAACACTTCTTTCTCTGCTAGTGTCTTTGAATGTGTGTAGCCCTAAAACAAAGCAAAAAAACAAAGAAAAAAGAAATGAGATAGTTCAAGTATTTAATTATTTGTTGGATATGACTGAAAAAAAAGTTTGACATTAATCGCGGCTGATGCTCAATCGCTAGCTAATGCTAGATTAGGTCCTTCTAACATGACTGAAGAAAAAGTATAGCATCAGCCGCGACAAATGCTAGACGTCCTTCATAGCTGAATTGTGTGTAGCCCTAAAAACAAAAAAAAAGAGATACTTGCATGTATTCAATTATTTGTTGGATACGACTGTAGAAAAAGTTTAACATTAGTCGCGGATGTTGCTTAGTCGCCATCAAATGCTAGATTGGGTCCCACTAATATGATTGAAGAAAAAGTCTAAGAATCAGCCGTGACAGATGCTAGACGTCCTTTATGGCCGAATTAAGGTGATGCATACAATAAACCCGTTGTTGCTGTAAGCATGTGAGAGATTGAGGGGAGTCCAGCATGATTCATCAACTGAATCTTTGAAGCCGGTTCCATCGTCTTTTAAAGGTGATGCAGCCACCGCGGAGGCAGTGTAAATAAGTCTCTTCACTGTCCCTGAGCTTATGCAAGACCTAGCAATGCTCTTCACTCCAGCCACTGCAGCCTCAGAAGTATCTTTGTACTGCACAAGCATTACAACAGTTATAAAAGCTATCTTTTAGGCAATTCCAAATACTATCTTAATGGGCTGTTAAGACTGTAACATTTGTTGATCGGGCTACGTTTCTGTTTGGCTTGCAAGAAACGATTTTCCACTCAGGAACTAGGTTTTTTCTGCTCTGCAATTTGATAGTTAAGAATAAAGAAGATTGACAAACATATTTTCAGGCTCTAGCATTGATATCTAACACAACCTAGAAGATATTCCCTGTCAAGAATTCCGGGGAGAAATGCTCTCTCTCAAGAATACTTTTACGTTGAATTGGAGTATGATGTTCAAAGCAAAGACCTAGCCATTAAACAAGAATCCAGAATATACCAATGAAGATGAATCCTAATAATTCATTGATCACTGATCAGAATGCCATAAGGAACCGAGAACCAATTCATCTATTCCGAGAAAGTCATAGCTAACCCTCCAACTAAAATAGATATAGAGTAATCACTCGCAGGAATTGCTAAATTTTTTTAATTTTTGTTTAGATCTACAAAATACAACTAGTATACATCACCAAAGGAAACAGAGAAGAGGGAACCCTCTCAATCCGGACTCCTTCAAGATTCAAAAGTAATAGCCATTCTCGGTAAATAATGAGTTACAATACGATAAAAGGCAAAGCAAAATAAAGATTTGTTATGTTATGACCCTGTAAAAAAAAAAGTAATTTCTACACAAGCAAAAAACAGAATACCATGAATAGAAATATGCTTAATATGCTTAGTTATATATCCAAAATATCCACACAAGATAACATAAATTACTAATAGATAACATAAAATCACAAAGAGTCCTGCGATTTAGATTTCATCTATAATTCATTAAATACATATACATCTTATTTAAGATTATACCTTAAGTAAAATCAAAAATTTTTTTTTTTTTGGTTGCACATGTTCTTCAAGTGAGATTGCTTTTTAAATTTTACTTTATTTTATTTTAGTTATTGTAAATCATTATTGAAGTAACAAAGCACCTTCATCCCTTTACTTCATAACAAAATACTTACAGCAAATATCATACATGGAAGTGAAAATATCATATACACACCTGAGAGCTCTGTGTGTTGTGTTGCTTTGGGGTGGCCACGTGGACAACGATTTCACACCCTTGGATTGCCTTCCCAAACTTACCAGGATTATAGATGTCAGCCTCAAACAATTCTAGTCTTGTGCCTGCATTACTGTGAAGACCCTTGAGAAGCCCCACCTTTAAGGGATCACCTGCAATTCACCATTAATTTCAAACAACTAGAGAGAGAGAGAGAGAGAGAGAACCTAGATTCCTTAGTGGTGCATGGACTGTATAACCTCTCTTTAACAGCTTCTTTACAAGGGAAGAACCAAGGAAGCCTGTAGCTCCTGTAACACACACTTTGGTGTTCTTCTCCATTGCCTTTGGAACTAATCCCAATGTACCCACTTGAGACTTCTTCTACTGAAAAGGTCCTTTCTATAATTGAGACTTCTTCTCTGGACTATAGTTTTCTTATTCTGCCGTTCAACAAAATTCTCTTATTACATTTGATGTATGGACGAAACAGTCAAAGAAGAGCCTGGCGGGGGGAAAGAAAATCAAAGAACAAGAAAGTTACAGGTTTGTATTTGTTTATTTATTTTTGGCTACCCTCCTCGAGGAGTGACTCCACATGAATTAAATAAATTTTATGTATTTGTATGAATGATGCTTGGCCATACGAGAGCATGGAGAGAGATCGAAATTGAAAGACTTATTACTAGAGCTTTTTGCCAAGCTTTTTTGGGTTTATTTTTTTTTAGCCAAAAAGTCTTTTTTTGTTTCGCTTGTCTTTGCTTGAAAAAGACAAAAAAACCAATTTTGTTTTTACTTTTTCGATTCAAAGCCAAAAAGCTGGCAAAAAAAACCCTAGCAATTGAACCCTTAGAGGGCCAACCAGCCGCTGCATGAGTCCATGATTTTACAAGTATGCTAGTATGGCCGCCTGAGTGCATAAAATTGAATTCATTTGGTAATCTAATTATCACTTACAATTTAAATTTAAAAATTAACTGAAAATAGGTCTTAATTTTAAATTAGAGAGACTTCACTTATCACAAAATACTGAATACGCTTAGTAGAAAATAGTTTTCCTTTCTATGCCACTTTTCATGTCAACCCTACAAATGGATCATAATAACATGGAAAAGTGTTATTCTTTCATAAAATTTTATTAAAATAATACGGCAGTGACATTTTTCTAATTAAGAATCATTGTAATGAATATTTTGCTTCGAAATAAAATGCTTCATTTGGCCACATCATTCTGTATATTTTTTTTTGTTATATAACATTACTCTGTAAACATAACCAATTGCAAAGTTACACAATATATGCAGTCTGGCTAGAGCACTGCCAAAAAACAGGGCAAGCGACCATGACTTAGGCCTCCTTTGTAGTGCATTCCGGAGGCTTGGAAGCACTTCTTGACAGTCAAGGGGTGCATATGTTTACAGAGATAGAGAGAGACCAAACACAAAGACACTTGCAAAAGGGAGTAAGCAATTAAAGTTCTATCCATGAGAAGTCTCTTCTTCTTACAGAAAAGAGAGAAAACTGGTACTTATATAAGATCACCCATCCTCCTGGCACACTTGAGACTATCTTCTAATATTGTTCTGATATCATGCTTGTACTCAAATCCCATTTCCATCAGCTTTGTTGAACCCCAACAAATTTCTCTCTTCGTATCTTCAATAAACCTGAAATCCGATTTCTACGTTTCAAACTAATATGATTTCAAGAACAAAGAAAAGAACAAAAAGAAGAAGAAAATTATCACCATCATATCATAGTAATACAAGCAGAAATCTGGATATACAACTTACCCTTCAGCTATGTTGATGTCTGGGTAACATTTTCTATAATAACATGCAATCTCTGCTGATGACAAGTAATCGCTGGCACAGAGATATCTCCCAGTGATGGAGCGATTTTCCATGCAGAAGACGTGGGCGTCAATAACGTCTTCGACGTGCACCAATGGAATTTTCCCCAGCAGTTCCTCCAGGAATCTTAAACCCTGATACGCTTGTTTGTTGCCTGTGATTTGTGAAGTAACTGGACCTATGCTGCCAGGGGTTGAAGAGAGAAGTGTGTCCCCTCCCACTAGGCCACAAGCAAGTGTGACAACCTCTAGATTGCCACTATAACTCAACACTTCTTTCTCTGCAAGAAGCTTTGAATTTGTGTAGCCCTAAAATTCAAAAGAAAAAAAACACTTTGATACTTAAAATTATGCGGGGAAAATGTCGAAGGAAGGGTCATGTTAGACCTATACAGCAAGAGTCGAATCCAAAACGTTCCATTTTACAGTTCGTTTCAAAGTTCAACCTCTTATTGGTAGCCAGCCCCAAGGCTGGCTCACCTCCTAAGCAGGTGAAGTGACCACCTTAAGCTCCGGATTTTTTAAGTCCCCAAAATTTTTAAAAATATGTAATTTACAATAACAATATTATATATTCTCAATATTTAAAAAAAAAATTAAAATCTAGATGAGACAAAAAGGTTCGTAAGGAAAAGAAGTAAAAAATCACCTTTTAGGAAGAAAATATTAGTTTACTTAATACATAAATTACACAAGTAAATAAAATTTTGAAGCCTCCAATTTTTTAAAAACTTTTACATGCTAATTAAGACCCTATATATATGTATATATTCTAGAATTATTTTGAAACAAAAAACCCAATCCAATAAGGGGGGAAAAAGACCTATAAAAAGAAGACCAAAAATCAACTATCTTAGTTAACTTAGAAAAAAAAAAAAAAAAAAACTGATTTAACTCAATAAAATAAATTATAAAATTTTGTTTTTAGAAAAAGTTGTAGATTTTCTATAATTTTATATGTTATTGTCAAATCTTATATAATTTTTTACATATTTAAAAAAAAATCCCAAAATCAACACTAGTTAATTTCAACAATAATCCATTTAAGCCGATTTTTTTTATCACAATTTAAAAAAATATAAAAGACCTTATTTAAAATTGTCGCCTTAGGTTACAAATTGTCTTGAGCCGATTTAAGTGTAATCCATGCTGGTTTAAGTGTAATTGACATTAGTTTTAAGTATTCAATTTTCTGCTTGATATGATATGACTGAATTAAGGAGATACATACAGAAAAAAAATCATCGCTGTAAGCATATGACAGACTGAGGGGAGTCCAGCATGATTCATCTATTGAATGTTTGAAGCCGGTTCCATCATCTTTTAATGGCGATGCAGCCACCACGGAGGCAGTGTAAATGAGTCTCTTCACTGTCCCTGAACTTATGCAAGAACTAGCAATGCTCCTCACTCCAGCTACTGCAGCCTCTGAAGTATCTTTGTACTGCATAAGCAACCAGTTAAAAAAGCTGTTTTTAGACAACTGTAATTACTTTCTGAATGGATTACGGGGTGTTAGACTCAGCTTATTTAATAACTTATGACTTAAACTTAAAATTTTTTTGAATTATGTTTGATTGATAATAAAAATTTGACTTAAATAAGTATCTTATATCTAACACGACTTTTTAAAAAAATCATTTAAAAAATAACTTTTTAAAACTAACTTATAATTTATTGTTGATTGCTTATAAAATAATCACCTAAACACCCCTTACTAGAACTATCCTAATTGTTGATAAGACTGTGTGTCTGTTTGGCTTGCAGGAAATGATTTTCCACTCAAGATGTGAATATGTACATCTCTACCATTGTTTAATGCTTTTTTCATTAGTGTTTACAGTGTCTTTTTGGACTCCAGCCTTGACACTTAAAGCAAGTTAGGCGGCAATATATCCACATTTAATAGGATTTAAGCTTGGCATTAAACTACATGAAACTGTTGCACCTACCAAAGTAAAACGACCAACCGAGTCAAGTATCTTGGAATCACACGAAATTTTGATACGCCAATGAAAAACACGATTGTAAACAAAACTCGTCGCGACCTCGTCTCCATTAGACTTCATGGAGTTGTTAGACCTATCTAAGGGCAAAATAGAAAATCGGTGCAAGTGTCTCGGAATCACATGAAATTTAGCAAGCTAATAGTAAACACGATTCTAAAGAATACCCAAAATGCAAAATTTCACCAAATCCCATCATTTAAGGCCTCAAATAAAGCGATTGATCATTTTTAGTTATATTTAGATCTTTAATAACTTCTTTTGTAAAAGTCCAATTTTTATCCCGTTAGTTTTGGTCTGATTCTAAAGTCTTAAATCAGTTTTTTTTTTTTTTTTTACTTTTAGTTTTGGTTTTAAAAATTTTTTAAATTTTCTATGATTTCTCAATCTTTGCATAATTAGAGTTCTCTTTAGGGTTTGAAATCGTTTCCCATAAATTCATATATAAACGCTCTGTCTGGTATAAGTTTTTCAATAATATTATTTAGTGCTTATGCTTATTTTCCAACTTTTAGGTAATTTTGTTTTTTGGTGAATCAACGAATAGTTGATGTATTTATTCTTGGTATTCAAAATAAATCAACAGATTTAGAGAAGATTTTGGGTATTCGTGTGTTAAGAACGAACTCCTTTTAGTTACCCCTTTAGTTGTGTTTTTCACACATTGCCCTGTCTCAATTTAGTTCCAAATACTGAAGATTTTCATCCTTCATAAAACTAAAAAACTCAGATTCCCTTCATAATCTTGCAATCTTCAAATATGTAAGTCATAATTGACATAAAAGAAACCTTCGTCAGTGTACTTTAAGGAACCACATTTATGGCAAATATCAAACACGAAAGTGAAGATATCACATTATCATATATATATATACACACACACCTGAGAGCTCTGTGCGTTGTGTTGCAGTGGGGTGGCCACATGGATAACGACTTCACACCCTTGAATTGCCTTCCCAAACTCATCAGGGTTATATATGTCAGCCTCAAACAATTCTAGTTTTGTGTCGGCATTGTGAAGACCCTTCAGAAGCCCCACCTTTATGGAATCACCTGCAATTCACCATTAATTTCAAACAACTACATGAGAGAGAGAGAGAGAGAGGGAGAGAGAGAGAGAGAGAGAACCTAGATTCCTTAGTGTTGCATGGACTGTATAACCTCTCTCCAACAGCTTCTTAACTAGAGAAGAACCAAGGTTGCCTGCACCTCCTGTCACACAGACTTTGGTCGTCTTCTCCATTGCGTCTGGTTTTGATTCTTCTACAATTCACTACCTGATTAATCACAATCAGCATTTATAGCGCATGTGTGTAAATTTTGTGTTGCTATAACCTTCCGCTGCATAAGCTGTACATCTTGGAGATGGTAAAAGAACTTGTGCTGATGCCATCGAAAAAATGTTGCGTAAACTTTTCATCTACTTACATAACTTGTAAGGAGTTGCATAAAGTTTAACGCAAGTTCAGCTAGCCAAGTCCACGATCATGTGCTCAAATCTTTATAACGATCAAGGCAGCCATTAATTTCTATAACGGTCAATTATAATCATGTGATCAGATCTTTATAACGATCAAGGCACGTAGTTTATATGTATGACTAATTATACCATTTCTACAAGCATGGACATCTCATATATATGCAGCACCCATTAATTTTTTTGAGCAGATATAGAAAATTCAAGACCATGTTATGGGGCACTCACAAAATTGAATTGATAAGGAATCTTTGACAATAGTGATCCGTCTTCTATTGCAGTCGGTGGGGCAGTAATTTGTGGAGAGGGGTCTAGGGATCAGGGAGGTGGGGCAGTTGGCGGGTGGTGGCCAGAGGGAATGGGGGCGCTGGTCAGGAATTGGGATTGCAGCTGGGCTGTGGGTGGGTGGAAGATGGTCGAATTGGGGCTGGAGGTGGAGGCAGTGGGGCGAAGAGGTTGGAGGTGGAGAAGAGGATCAAAACGAGGGATGAGAGAGAGAAAGAACAGAGGAGAGAGAGACAGAGAGAATCAGAAAAGAGGGGTGAGAATGAAAACATGTGATTATACTATTTTACCCTTCACGTGCTAAGCATGTGATCAATTTCCATTTATTTGACTAATTAACCTTTTTTATTAGGTACCAATTGTAAAATTGGAGGGTATTTTTATTGAGATTGAAACTATAAACTCAAAGTACAAAAACTTAACCCTTTTTTTTACTGCTGAAGTTCAATTTCTACTTTTTTGTAAATTCGTTTAAGTTTTCTTACTTTTTTTTTTTTTACCGAAAACTGCAAAAACTTGCTACCAAGAGGGAACACTCCCCAAGAGGGTAAAACAAAACCCAAGAACAAGAAGGTTACAGTTTTGCTAGTATGGGTGTCTTTTTATCTTGGCGCTATTTGATAATGCCAAATGCATAAAATTGAATGCATTTAGAGATTTTACAATTAAGTGCGTTTAATCGAACATATATATACAGTAAAACTTACAATTTAATTTCAAAAGTATTAACAAAAAGTGGCCAAGTGAGAAACATGATTTATCAAGTGAGAAAGATGAAAAAATGAAGGCTCAAAAGTGCTTCTTGGTGAAGCAGTTCTCAATTACTTTTGCAGAAGCACTTCACAAAAGCTACCGCACCACCAAACAAGCACCAACATTGTAGCCATTATACCCATCTTCCTAGCATGCTTCAATCTTGATACGATCATCCTTCATACCATCTAGATATCATTTCTATGCACAAAATCCTTCATTATATATATGTGTATAATATATATAATACACTATTGCTGCTTTATGAGCCATAAATGTCCATTGTGTTGAAAATCAAAGCAAACTAATAGCACTAGAATCAATGCATAACTTTTCTTTAGGTCTATGTCAATGTTGTAATCGCATTTTAGCAAAGGCATATCTTCACAAGTGGCTGAGCTTCCGTTCAGTTTTTGCCATTGGCCCGGAAACATAAAATAACACAAGGTCCCTATATTTAGAGGAAGCAATTTAAGGCCTATTTATGTGTTGAATTGCCCTAAGAATAAAGCAAGACTAATCTTTCATGAGTTCAAAGTACAAAAATAGCTTTTTTGCACACAGATTTTGACTACGTACACCTAATCCTCCCAAATATTGTAGTTTCATTAAGATTTGAATTAAGCAAGCTTAAGGAAAGGGCATTCATTAATTTAGTGACCAACTAAACTTTTCAATGATCTTTTCATTAACTGGGAAATCATGTTTATATCCCAGTGTTGCTTACTCACTTAGGTAATTAACTCTCAGTTTGTCCAGCTTTAATCACAAAACTTGAGCCTTGATTGAGGTCATGCCTATCTAATGCATCAAGCGAAAATTATCAAAAAAAAAAATTTAGGGACCGTTTAGTAAATATTTTCTGTTTCTGTTTTTTATTTTTTTAAAAATAAAAAATATAAAAAAAAAATTAAAATGAATGTGTTCTCTGTTTCCAAAACATTAGTTTGGTATTGTTAGTAGAAAGGTAACCTACAAATGTCATTACCAGACCATAAAAAATAAAAAATAAAAACACACACCTATAATATACAACAAAAAAATAAAAATTAACAATATTTCCAAAAGGACCCTAGTATAATTTCATGCACGAGGTCAAAAAAGGATGCGTATACTATTGCTAAAAGTCTCTTAATTCTACACCTAATCTAATTTTGTGCGATAAGGGTTTCCCATCAAATTCATTCACTCTATCCTTATGAATTTTATATGGGATTCTGATGTTAACTAAATTGTTTGTCCAAATTAACTTTCATTTATTTTTTCAGCGATTGTAGACGGCTGCACTACGCGTCCGTGAGAAGATTAGGCAATCGTGACCGGAACTATGATCTAAATTAATTTCTAATACGGTTCTCAAAATAATATTCTATTCAACCTGATATATAATGGGTTATTTTATATGTAAATAACATATTACTTAATTTGGGATTTGAATAATATGGACCAGATGTTGAAACACAGTATGACATGAAGAGTGTATAATCAACTTAACCTATTTTTTCTTCTTTTACATCATCATTATGATCATATGAACAAACAATCAAGACTGGGCTTTCACAATTTTTGTTGTAACACACGTCAAAGGCAGGTGATGCTGTGCCTTGATAAGCATTAGAGTGTGAAAAATATTAAAAACTTAATTATGTTCGTGCGCATGAGAAAGCGATTAAAACTAAGCTTACCTCAATTCGGATGCAAACCCAGAAATTAAACAGGATGCTGTACGTGCCGTTCTTCTGTTTTAACTACCAACACGATTCAGATCTGATGGAACTTTGCAACGCCAAACTCAAGACTGTTTGGTTCTTTGCTCTTGCACACAGGAAACTTGTGAGAGCACAAGCCAAATATATAGACATGGCCAAAGGCGGTGGAACGCTTTCTTCTACTTTTTAAGCCTGTTTGGAACTTGGGGGAGGGAAGGGAAGGGGAGGGGAAGGGGAGAAAAAGGAGAGGAAAGAGAAAATGAAGGAAAAATAAAAAAAAATTTAAAATTAATCTATCTTTTCCTCTCTCTTCTTCCTCTTTACTTTTTTTTATTTTTTTCACAAAACTAAATAAAAAAATGATAACAAACACTACTTTCTCTTTCTTTCTTTTTACTTTTCCAAATTTCAGATTTTGCGTAGATAATGGGTAACTAGGTTGGATCCAAGACCCGACCCAAAATCTAAAAGAAGTATTGTGTGGCAGCAATTGCTTTGCTAGCCTCCATCAATCCTGTAGTTATGTTGACATTCTCTTTCCGAAGGAAGGATTAGTGCTGGTTATGTTAGAACTTCAAAGCCTAGATAAAACCTGAGTTGGGTTGGTCTTCAACCTTCTCTCTATGTCATGTCGTAGAAAAAGGTTGCCAAAGAGATTATGTTTTGTATCCTTTTCCTGAGTTGGGTTGGTCTTCAACCTTCTCTGGTAGAAAAAGGTTGCCAAAGAGATTACGTTTTGCATCCTTACAAAAGGATTGACAAAGCTTTGTAGATCAAGTGACGTAATGGATGACCTCTATCCATTTAGTATCGACGTGAAGATATTGGCCGCCTCTATAATACATTTGTCTACAATTCCTCTCTCCTCGCGTACTCGACTCCGATTCTCTATAAATAAAGGTGTCTAGAGATAGTTTTAGATATAAGCAAAGAATAGAGAAAGAATAAAAAGGAAGAAGCAGAGAGAAAATAGAAAGAAAAGTATTATAAGTAATCCTCTAATACCATATTGTATTTTTATTCTGTACTAGCAATAAAGTTTTGGGTGGTCTAGAAGATTAATTCCTAAATATTTTACAAGAACTAATATGATAAATATTTGACAGTTTCTGAAAAACTATCTACTATATTTTTGTATTGAGTTATTTTTTTAGTCTTATATTCTTTACTTTTATAATACGTTATCAGCACAAAGTTCTAATCAGCTGAGATAAAAAATACATTTGTGTTCTTCACGATGATATTTTGTATTTGGATGTGCCATTATTATATTAGTTCATTTTGTTTTCTTTATTGTTTCATCTTTAATTCATTCGCATGATTTATCATTATGTGAAGGTTGAATAATTGATGAATAGTATGAATAGTAACTAATAATTCGTAATAATTGCGAAATACTATTCATGAATAGTAAATTTTATTTATAAATAATAATTGCATAGTAATAATATAATATAAAATATTGAATGAATAGTGTGTTGAACAATATTTTCTATTTCTATTTTAGATGATTATATTTTATCATAACAACCATCTAACATTGTCATGCTGGGTAAAGGTTCTCGTTTAATTCTTCATAGATCATATTATCACCATTATTTTGTCCTAATTTAAGCTTATTATTTTGTATGGTATAGCATTCTGAAATGTCAAATCTTACAAAATTAGAATTCGCCGTCCTTGATATTTCTGGCGATAATTACTTATTGTGAATCCTTGATGCCGATATTCATCTTGCAGTAGAGGCACTTGAGCAAACAATAGTGGGGGAAAATGACGCATCTCAACAGGATCGCGCTAAAGCCATGATTTTTTTTTGCCATCATTTTCATCAAGAATTGAAATCTGAATACTTCACGATAAAAGATCCATTGATATTATGAAAAAATTTAAAAGAGAGATACGAGCACCAGAAGACCGTAATACTCTTAAGAGTCAGATCTGATTGGATGCACCTGAGGTTGTAAGATTTTAAAACTCTCAGTGAGTATAACTCCGTGTTATTTAAAATTAACTCACGATTAAAATTATGTGAAGAAAAAATTACTGATGAAGATATGTTGAAAAAAACATTCTCCACATTCCATGTCTCAAATGTGTTTCATGCAGCAGCAATATCGAGAGCGTAAATTTAAAAAATATTCTGAATTAATATCATGTCTTCTTGTGGCTGAGTAAAATAATGAGTTACTACTAAAAAATATCTGTCCCGACCTATTGGTTCTGCACTATTCCTTGAAGTGAATGCAATTTCATTTGATAGTTGAGGACGCGGACGTGGCCGGAGACATGGTTATGGCCATAACTGGAATGGTTTTCAAACTCGTGGGAATTATCGTGGAGGGAACTCTTATCATATGAGGTTTAAGAATATCACACCACATGACTTGCATTCAAAGGTACTTTATTTATT
The DNA here is from genome assembly GCA_033060915.1 of Euryodendron excelsum. Taxonomy (NCBI): domain Eukaryota; kingdom Viridiplantae; phylum Streptophyta; class Magnoliopsida; order Ericales; family Pentaphylacaceae; genus Euryodendron; species Euryodendron excelsum. The sequence continues at coordinate 80,138,262 of CM065377.1, read as the reverse complement.
TGCAAGTGCACGGTTAACGATTGTAGTTTTATCCAGAAAGTTCAGAATCGTATTTCCTCAAGGACCATGCCTAATATAGGTTATAGCACTCAACTCACACTAAACTAACTCGGGTTGGCTAGAATCATATTTCCTCAAGGACTAAGCCTAATATAAGTTATAGCACTCAACTCATACTAAACTAACTCGAGTTGACTAGAAATCATGTGAATTAAATCCAAAACAAAATAGAAAGTAAAAGAGACCAAAAATCTTTTGGGTTTTTATGAGATTTTTGAATTACTAAACTATTGTAATGAAAATAAAAGTAGTTAACAACTAGACAATTAAATTAAAGTAAATTGAAATTAATTTTAAGCAATTAAAAAGAAATTGGGCTCAATTGATCTAATCACCCAATTCATCCAAGGCTTTCAATGGAGTTTATAACTCAAATCAATCACAACATTTACGAGTGTTTGATTTGAAAGATTTAACTTTAAAAACCAATAATTCTCAAGCAATTGAAATTAGATACATGGTCAATAGGGGAATCAAAGATTAATACCATTAATTTAACTAAGGTCAATATCAAATTTGGAGTTTGTGTATTGAATCAGCCAAATATAGTCAATAACTTAAGTGTTCTAAGACATCTTGCAATCAATTGATGGGAATGAATTCCTAGTAATTATGAATTAATTATCTAGTAAAGTGCCATAGATTAATACCATTGATTTGATTGATTAAAATTCCAAACTTAGTCAATAATCTAAGTATTCTAAAATTTCACATGCAATTACTAAGAATTAGAAATCTAAGAAAATATAGTAATTAATTCATGAGATACCTCTATTGAAATCCTTAGATTAATTGAATGATTTTTACATTTGAACCCAATTTAAGAAACTAGCTAATTAAATTCATCATAAAAGCATGTAAAAATGAAAATAAAACATGTAGAGATTTAAAACTAAAATTTACTTGAATAATAAAAGTTTTTGGGTACAAGAAAAATAAAGAAAAGTGCAAGAAAGTGAAAGAAAATACAATACAACGAAAGAAAATTACAAGTTAATTCTATACTACTATTACAAAACTAAATCTAAACTAAAAAAAACTAGAAAAAAATACAATGAAAGAAAATTACAAGTTAATTCTATACTACTATTACAAAACTAAATCTAAACTAAAAAACGAAAAAAAATGGAAAAACTCACCTTGGAGGAGGTTCTCTCGCAGCCCCTCTACCTAGAACTAACCTTAACTATCTAAAAACCTTACACAAAAATAACCAAAAAAAAAACTCTCCCCTTCTTCCTTGGCTGCGGCTAAGTTTTAGGGCAAATCTACGCAATCTGTTCGAAGGCCATCCGAACGCACCATTTGAACAGTAGCCTGATCGTTCGAACACTTTTCAGACGCAAAAACTCAACTCTGGAACTGCTTCATATGCAAAATCTCGACTCTGTAAGTCCTCCGTCTGATGGGCGTTCGAACGGTAAGTCTGAACGGTGAAATCACTGTCCGAATGGTCCGTTCAGATGGTCCTTCTACACTTTTAGCTCCTTTTTGCCATTTTAGCCCTAAAAACCTATAAAACACAACAAAAAAAAAACATAATTAAACAAATATTTAACTAAAATAAGATAATTAACAATAATATAAGTTTAACAAGGTGTGAATTAAAGACCTATAATTACACTTTTATAGTGTATCACACCCCCCAACTTGCATTTTGCTAGTCCCTAGCAAAAACTATCAAAACCATAAAGGATAATCTCCACTTTCGTAGGATTCACGGTCGCATGTAGCTTATACACCAAGCCTTTAAACCCCTACGTTACCCTTAGTGGATGAGTGGTGTTTCATGAGGGTTTTCAGTGATGATACCCACAAACATCCTTTTATAAATTACAAATCAAGATAAGAATAAGGAATAGATGCATAATCATACTCAAGTTAACAATAGATGCCACTCCAAACTCCAACACTTGTATTAATATGCAACAAATCATACAAAAGAGAGGTCCATATGTGTGGATGAAGAAAAATACTAAACAATACAAATGAAACTCACTTATTCAAATCCACCCCTTTAAAGTTTTTATTCAATCCTCACCGAACATACACTTACTTGCAATTAAAGTCCCACATAGTTCTCACAATGATATGCTCAACAATAGAGTAAATATAAAGAGACAAATCAAGTGAGCATACTAATTACAAAAAAAAAAAAAAAAAAAAAGAAATATATCAACTTTAACATAGCTCCATGAAAGAATGTTCATAGTTAAGCATTGATTCAAAGAAATTGACATGATATAGCTTATACTCTATTGAAAACTTCAATCAAGTATAACTCGAATCAACTAAGCCATGCAAAGGAGAAGATAGTAATGTAGAAGAGGTGAAGGTAAGGGTAAAGAAAAGAAGTACATGGCATATCATATGTGATCAATGCATGAAATGATGAACGCAAAACAATTACAAATCTCTCTTTTCAACATTTAATACACCCTTCTCCACTTCTCTTAAAAAAAAATTTTTTTCAACTCTTAAAACTCCTCTTTCATTCTTTTCTTTTTTTTATTCTTTTTTTTTTTTTTTTGTTTCCATCCTTTTATCATCCCCTTTAGATTCAACATCTTTTTTGTATTGAATTTTCCAAATCAATCTCTTCTTTTTTTTTTTTTTTTTTTCTTTTCATGCTTTAGTAATGTAAAAACACTCTTTTCTTACATAAGCGTCCTTTTGCAATACAAGAGAGGAAATCATTTTGCACTTTTCAAAAAGATAAAAGTAAAAGATCAACAAGAGTTAAGAGAAATGCATGGTTTGGCAACGAGAAACTCGTGGTTATCAAGAAGAATAGGGCATAGAATCATATCTAAAATTGTATAACCAAAACATTTCATAGAGTACAATGTCAATATCAAGATCAAAACCCAACTCATGAACTAAATACAAGCATAATGAAGCTATTGAATTAAATGAGGGTGAATAAACTATTATTGAGTAAATGTAAATGCTCCAAAAGGCGATAAATGCTCTAAAGCTTACAAGGCAATAGTCTCCACTAATGTAAGGATGAAAATGTAAAGACTTGTAACAAATTGTGTTGTAAAGTATGATTATGCATAATGATGTAATTCCCTTTACAAATGTATGAATTAAGTAATTCCCATAATATGTTGGGTATGAGGAGTGATTCAACATCATCTTGAGTAAAGATACATGCAAGAATTCCTATTTTCTAATCTCATGTGGCACTTTCACAAGAATTCCTATCTTTTATTATTATTATTATTATTATTTTTTTATTAGAGTGCAAAACAAAGAAAAAAAACAAAGAATAGAGGCAAAGCCTCTACCCACCCCCAACTTAAAAAAATGTATTGTCCTTAATGCATGAGAACAAATCATAAAATACAATTAGCTGGTGGGAGAAGAGAAAATAGGGTGCCTAATCCACCCCCAACTTAGAATTAGAAAATAAAAAAACAAAACAACTACTCCTACTTCTATACAAATTAGAGAGAGAATCACCCAATGCCACAGAGTAAAAATTTACCATCATCCCACACCCCCAACTTAGAGATTTTTAAAGAGTTCGTGCAAATATGAAAATATACAATGGCTACTTCTTTGATGAACTCAATGATATAACTTTGAAGTACATAAGGGTAATAAGGGTCATGAAATGTAGAGAATGCAAAATGATCATGCACAAAGGTGCCAATGATGCTCATGCCATAAAGTGATTGACCTTCCCCTTCTTTTAGTTGGTCGGCCATGGGAATGATGTTTATTTCTAATGTTGGAACATGGACCTCCAAAGGCTCTGGTAAGTTAGGAATAGGTGCTAGAGGCTCAAAAGTAAAGATCTCATGATCCTTAGACACAGTAAGAATAACCTCTAGACCATTAACATCTTCTTGGATATGCACATACCCAACATTTGACAAACCAAAATTCTCATTAACGGTAATCTCATGACTGCCCTTTTCTCCATTCTTCTCTTCTTATTCGGAGTCCCTAATCTCGGACTCCTCTCTATCAAATTCTTCATTCCGAAATTCGTTTTCACTAATTTTCTCACTTACCGTAAGAACGTCTTCCTTAGATACAAAGTCTTGGGAAGGATGGTTTGGTCAATGATATCCTCATTCTTATGGTTAGTGACGGGATGGATGGGTTCACTTAGACACCCTTACCTAATAAGAATGATTGGAGATGGCACAACAGACTTGTCTTCTATTTGAACAACCAGGGTTTGCATTAAAAGTGTTAATTGACTTTGTATCTCATTAAGGCCGCCATTTACTCTAGAGTTCACTTCTCTTTGAAATTTTATCACTAGTTGAAGAGTGTCCTCTAGAGTATCCTCTATGGTGTCCTTTTATGTGCTATTGTGAGGATTGTGATATGCATCATAGGGTAAAATTTGGACTTGGGGGTATTCACGTGGTGGAGTTTGGTAGGGTGGAGGTGGTGCATGGTAATAGTCAAAGGACTCTTAGTAAGAATGAGACTCAAAATAATATTATGGAATATGCTCTCATATCCCATACCAAGGTTAAACTGATTATATCACCCCAAGATTAGGATATGAGCGAGGAGGCTCCCTTTGACGATTAGCTCTAAGGTGTTTCTTAAAAGACATATTGAATGATGAATAGTGTGAAAATGTGTCACCAAATATAATGAAGTGCGCAATAGAAGATAAATGCAATGCACAAATAAAAGTAGCGCATTGTGCCTTAACACATCATACGCAAAAATGCTCAATAATTTGCCATCCAAACCTTCAATCTCTGCATAATAAATTCCATCAATTTAAACACTTTCAATCCAACCAAACCTCCAATCTCCAAGAGATATATACCACTAATTTGTAATTAAACACAATCTCTAATTCTCCACTAGCAATTCTCCAATCAATTTATTAAAACAAAACAAAACGAAATCTATACAAATCAAACAAAATAAACCTAAAATAAAGAGAAAAAGAAAGAATAAAAATTTAACATGGTATCACACAAAAAATAGAACGAAGTTACCAATAGCCGAAGCTGAAGATTCCCCCGTCGTGGTGGATTGATGGAGATTCAATCCACTAATTGCTCTTCAACCCAAAGGTTGTTAATGCTCACCTCGTGCCTTTGGTCCTCGGCAACAGCGCTAAAAACTTAACTGACATTCAAAGGTGCTCTATTTATCCATAAGTGCATAGTTGACGGTTGTAGTTTTATCTGAAAAGTCCAGAATCGTATTTCTTTAAGGAACAAGCCTAATATAGGCTATAGCACTCAACTCACATTGAATCAACTCGGGTTGACTAGAAATCATGTGAATTAAATCTAAAATAAAATAGAAAGTAAAAGAGACCGAAAATCTTTTGTGTTTTGATGAAATTTTTGAATTATTAAAATATTGCAATGAAAATAAAAGTAGTTAACAACTAGACAATTAAATTAAAGTAAATTGAAATTTGATTTAAAGCAATTGAAAGGGAATTGGGCTCAATTAATGCAATCACCCAATTCATCCAAGACTTTCAATGGGGTTTATAACTCAAATCAAACACAACATTTAAGAGTGTTTGATTTGGAGGATTTAACTTTGAAAACCAATAATTCTTAAGCAATGGAAATTAGATACATGATAAATGGGAGAATCAAAGATTAATATCATCAATTTAACTAAGGTTAATACCAAATTTGGAGTTTGTGCATTGAATTAGCCATACATAGTCAATAACTTAGGTGTTCTAAGGCATCTTGCAATCAATTGATGGGAATGAATTCTTAGTAATTATGGATTAATTATCTAGTAAAGAGCCATAGATTAATACCATTGATTTGGGTGATTAAAATCCCCAAACTTGGTCAATAATCTAAGTATTCTAAAATTCCACATGCAATTACTAAGAATTAGAAATTTAGAAAAATATAGCAATTAATTCATGAGATACCTTCATTGAAATTCTTGGACTAATTGAGTGATTTTCACATTTGAATCTAATTTAAGAAACTAGTTATTTAAATTCATCATAAAAGCATGTAAAAATGGAAATAAAGCATGCAGAGATTTAAAGCTAAAATTTACTTGAATAATAAAGTATTTGGATACAAGGAAAATAAAGAAAAGTGAAAGAAAATACAATACAATGAAAAAAAAAATTACAAGTTAACTCTATACCACTATTACAAAGCTAAATCTAAGCTAAAAAATGAAGAAAAAATGAAAAAACTCACCTTAGAGGAGGTTCTCTTGCAGCCCCTTTAGCTAAAACTAACCCTAACTATCTAAAAACCTTACACAAAACTAACCAAAAAAACTCTCCCCTTCTTCCTCAGCTGCGACTAGGTTTTAGGGCAAATCTGCACAATCTGTCTGAAGGGCGTCCGACGCCAGTCTGATGTGCGTCCGAACGCACCGTTCAAACGGTTATTTTATTGTTCGAACGGTAGCTTGACCGTTCGAACTGTCTTTAGATGCAAAACTCGACTCTGAAATGGCTTCAAACGCAAAATTTTAACTCTGGAAGTCCTCCGTCTGATGGGCGTGCAAATGGTGAAATCGCCATTCAAACGGTGCATTCGAACGGTGTCACCCTCTAAATGGTCCGTTCGGACGGTCCTCCTATACTTTTAGCTCCTTTTTGCTATTTTAGCCCCAAAAACCTACAAAACACACAAAAAAAACATAATTAAACAAATATTTAACTAAAATAAAATAATTAACAATAATATAAGTCTAACAAGGTACAAATTAAAGACCTATAATTACACTTTTATTGTGTAATCACAACACCAGCAGTGGAATAATTCTAAAGTAAAAGAAGAAAAAGAAAAAGGTTCATAGAATAACCTCCTAAGAAGTATGAAGATACTTGTTGCAGGTGTGGAATGAAAGAACATTGGCCACGTACCTATCGTACGCCCAAACATTTAAGAGAGCTTTATCAAGCCTCACTTAAAAATAAAGAAAAAAAATGTGAAAATACATTTTACAGATTTTAATGGCCCAGTTGATATTACTCATCTGGATGTCTCAGATTTCTTTAACTATGCAAGTGAAAGAATAGACCATTTAATTAGTAATGGGGATGTCCACACTACTTAATAATATTGTCTCGTTGTTCTAATATGTTTAGTTTCTTATCATCTTTGTAATGTTTCTTTCATATACTTTTTTTTTTCAAAAAATTATCATGTGTTAATTAAGTACTTTTACTATGTTATATAGATACATGGATCGTACCAACGTATTGAGTTTTTATAAAATGAATGGTGAAGGCACATATGTCTGGTAGACAGTGAAACAATGTATACAATTCTTCGCGAGAAAAAATATTTCTCACACTTGACATTTCTTGAAGCTAATGTCAATACAATCTTTGGCACAACAAAATTAATTGAAGGCTTGGAAAGGGCCAATATAACATTGCCAAGAGGAACAAAGCTATGCATTGATGATGCATTGTATTCTACTAAATCTACAAGGAATCTGATCAGTTTTAAAAATATACGTCGTAATGGATATTATATTGAGACGACGATTGTAGATAATGTAGAACAGCTCTACATTATTTTTTATACTTCAGGAAAGAAATATATATCAGAAAAACTTGTTGTATTGTCTTCTGGATTATAATGATGCACCAGAAGTGCTTTGACCTAAAGAATTTTTTACTATGGCATGATCGTTTGGGTCATCTAGGGTCAACAATGATGTGTTAAATTATTAAAAACTCACATGGACATTCATTAAAGAATCAGAAGATTCTTGTGTTAAATAATTATAGATGTACTGCATGTTTACAAGAAAAATTAATTGTTAGACCATCTTATTTAAAAGTAGGTTTTGAGTCCCCATCATTCTTACAAAGAATTCAAGAGGATATATGTAAGCCAATATATCCTCCATGTGAACCATTTTGTTATTTTATGATTTTAATAGATGCATTCACATGGCGGTCACATGTTTGTTTACATTTTACCCGTAATATTGTTTTTGCTAGACTTTTTACTCAAATTATTTGCTTACGGGAACAGTTTTCAGAGTACCCGATCAAGTCTATATGACTAGATAATACTAAAGAATTTATTTTTCATGCCTTTGATAATTATTGTCCACTTGATCAATTGATGAGAGGATCATGGAAATAAGGAGTCGCCTCTTGAACATATAAGCAAAAAAGCCTGGAAACATGTCAATAGGAATTGATGTTGAACACCCAATTGCTCACACATATACACAAAATAGTCTCGCCGAAGCTTGTATAAAACGGCTTCAGTTTATTGCTCGACTTTTACTTATGAAAATAAAATTACATATTTCTGCTTGGGGACATGCCATATTGCATGTTGCATCATTGCTTAGAATCCGACCAACTGCATATCATGAGTACTCACCATTACAATTTGTCATTGGTCAACAACTAAATATTTCTCACTTACGAGTTTTTGATTGTGCTGTATATGTACCTATCTTACCCTCATAGCGTATTAAAATAGGTCTTCAACGTAAACTTGGAATTTATGTTGGTTTTGATTCTCCATCTATTATTAGATATTTGAAACACTTAACAAGTGATATGATCAAGATACGTTTTGTGGATTGTCATTTTGATGAGTCAGTCTTCCCATAATTAGAGAAAAAAAAGACGCAATTAGAAAAATAACGAGAGATCAGTTGGAATGTGTCGATGTTGTCTCATATAGATCCTCGAACGAGTCAATGTGAATAAAAAATTTACAGAATTATTCATTTACAGACAATTGCAAATAAATTGCCTGATGCATTCACCGACACAAAGAAAGTGACAATCACATATACCAGCTGTTAATACTCCAACACGTATTGATGTCCCTATAGGAAAATCTATTAGTACAATAACAAATGAATCTAAAACACGCTTGAAGCGTGGGAGGCATGTCGGTGCAAAAGACACTATTCCCAAAGAAAGAAAGACAAGAAAAATGCATAACCAAGTTAGTGCTCTTGTAGAGAACACAATATCTAAACTTCCTAAAAAAGAATTCCCAGAAGAGAAACCTTCTGAAGAGATATCTCATGTAAGTGTTATGATACTTAAAAATAACAAGATCTCAATAAGTTATATGAATATAAGGGAAAGTTGGAATAGAAATAAGGTGGTTGTCGACAACGTATTTTCATTTAAAATAGCTCTTGGTATTACCAGAAGTAATGAAGAGACTGAACCACAAACAGTCAACGAATGTCGACGTAGAGTTAATTGGTTAAAATGGAAAGAAGCTATTGAGGTAGAATTACACTCATTAGCACAACATAAATTATTTAGACCTATAGTCCACAAACCTGAAAATATGAAACTAATTGGATATAAATGGGTATTCCTACGAAAGTGAAATGAAAAAAATAAAATAGTACGATATAAAGCCCGTCTCGTAGCACAAGGTTTCTTGTAAAGACCTAGTATTGACTATGATGAGACTTATTCTCTTGTAATGGATGCAATTACATTCAAATTCTTGCTTAGTTTATCAGTCTCAGAAGGACTAGATATGCGTCTAATAGATGTAGTGGCTGCTTTCTTATATGGGGAATTGGATAATGATCTATATATGAGAATCTCTAAAGCATTTAAGATGCCTGAAGCAATTATTTCAAAACCACAAAATTTGTATTCAATCAAGTTTCAAAAATCGTTATATGGTTTAAAGCAATCCGGTCACATATGGTATAATCATCTAAGTGAATATCTCTTAAAAGAAGCATATGTGAACAATACCATTTGTCCATCCGTTTTCATTAAGAAATCAAAATCTGAATTTGTTGTCATTGCAGTCTATGTTAACGATTTGAATCTGATTGGAACTCCTGAAGAGCTTACTAAAGTTGTTAATTATTTAAAAAAGGAGTTTGAAATGAAAGATCTTGGGAGAACCTAGTATTGTCTTGGATTATAGATTGAGCACTTATCAAATTGAATTCTTATCCATCAATCGACATATGTTGAAACGATTTTAAAGCAGTTTTATATGGACAAAGCTCAACCATTAAGTTCTCCAATGGTTGTCTGTTCACTAGATGTACAAAAAGATTTTTTTCATCCTCAAAAAGATGGTAAAGAACTTCTTGGTTCTGAAGTACCATATCGTAGTGCAATCGGTGCTCTTATGTATCTTACAAATTGTACAAGACCTGATATAGGATTCTCTGTCAATTTATTGGCACGATATAGTTCTGCACCAACACAAAGACATTAGAAAGGAATTAAACATATACAACATTATCTACAAGGGACATCTGATATGGGATTATTCTATTTAAAGGAGTCACAATTTTAATTGATTGGCTATGCTGACACTGGCTACCTTTCTGATCCTTATAAAGTTAGGTCTCAAACTAGGTATATGTTTATTTATGATAACACTGTTATATCCTAGCGATCGGTGAAACAAATATTAACTGCAATTTCTTCAAATCATTATGAGATAATAGCAATTTATGAAGTAAGCTGAGAGTGCATCTGGCTAAGATCTATGATTCAACATATTCAAGAAAGTTGCAAATTATCTACAGTCAAAGATATCTCGACAATATTATATGAGGATAATGCAGCTTATATTGCACAGATTAAGGGAGGTTACATCAAAGGTGATAGAACGAAGCATATTTCTCCAAAATTCTTTCATGCACATGAGCTCCAAAAAAGTGGTGATATTAATGTCCAACAAATACGATCCAGTGATAATTTGGTAGACTTATTTACTAAAGCACTACCAACTGCAACATTTGAGAAGCTTGTGCATGGCATTGGAATATGCCGTCTCAAAAACCTTTTATGAAGCAAACTAGGTTCTTATTGTTCAGAGAGAGTTAAGTTCTGTACTCTTTTTTCTTCACTAAAGTTTTTTTTCACTGGGTTTTTCCTAACAACGTTTTAATAAGGCAATTTTAACATACCCAACAAAATATACATCTTGTATTGTTTTGCGGTCATCCAAGGAGGAGTGTGACGTAATGGATAACCTCCATCCATTTACTGTCGACATAAAGGTATTGACCGCCTCTATAATGCATTTGTCTGCAGCCCCCCTCCCTTCGCGTACTCGACTCCGATTCACTATAAATAGAGGTGCCTAGAGATAGTTCCAAGTACAACTAAAAGAATAGAGAAATAATAGAAATGAAGAAGCAGAGAGAAAATAGAAGGAAGAGTGGTATAGGTAATCCTCTGATACCATGTTGTATTTTTGTTCTGTACTAGCAATAAAGTTTTGGGTGATCCAGAAAATCAATCCCTAAATGTTCTAGAAGAACTAAAATAATAAATATTTGACAGTTTCTAAAAAACTATCTACTATATTTTTGTGTTAAATTATTTTCTCTGTCTTATATTCTTTACTTTTACAACTGATCACATATTTTCAAGCGTTACTCCTATATTTTGTGAATTGATAACACATAGCGCCATATAGTGTCGCCTTATCCTACTGATGAAATACCAGTAGTCGAGACGAGAAATGTTACCTCACAAGCCATTTCTTCTATAAACATCAGGTAAGAAAATTTTGATCTTAACTTTGAACTCTTGATTTCAACAACTGAGATATAGAGAATACAGCTGGACCATATGGGTATTGGCCACATGTAATCTTGGAGAAAGTACTGCAGATGATAGTCCAACAGTCTATACTTCTGCTGTGATCGTAATATTCATGGTAGATCCAACGTTAGTACCCAAGTACTCAAATCACGATAAATGTCGGTTACTGTGCTATGAAATAAAATTTTCCTTTGTTATGTTGGGATATATAGAAATTTAACCTTAATATATCAATATTATCACATGACTTTTGTTTCTCATGTCTATTGAGACCTAATAAAGTTAGCTTCTGAAAATTAACTATCACCAGCCATGGTCACCACCCCCTCCATTTGCACCCATCCAACTACTAAGTGACAAGAAGTTTGACATTTTGTCTATGCCAAGCCAAGACTCTAGGTTCTCCATGGTTTTTAGTTTATTTCCTCTAATTTGTCTAGTATACATGTGACCGGGTCCTACTTGTTCTATCCTTATTTCTCTACCAAGATGCTTAAGTTGATATACGAATGATTAAGGACAATATGAACTTTATTATTCACTAAATACTCAAAACTTAGAACTATAAGGACTGATTCAATGATCGATTGATCTTTATGTTAAACATGAGGTCTAAAGTTCGATTCCTCTCAATACCATCTCATGATCAATCATTATTCATATAATGCATGAAATTTATATAATTCGTGTGAGCAGTGGTACTGCTTCAGTTCAAGGTAATAGTCAATCGAAAACTTAGATATCATGTAGCAAACAAAAAAAAAAATACCAAAACAGGTGAGAAATGGGAAAAAAAAAATCAAGTGTGTAATATTCATGTTTTCGGAGTACTATTGTCGTTCTTGTTTTTATCCTTTTATGTATTATAAAGCTAAAATCAAGTGAGAGTTACTGGTAATACTATATCATTGAAAATTTGATAAATAAATTATTATTCAGGACATATTTTATGCAAAAGCCGCCATGATTGACAAATTTGAGTGTATGATTGTCATTATTTTGTATTCTTACAACCTTTTTGCAATCAACCAAATGATAAACCTTTTCAAACAACTACAAAGTTTTAAAACCATCAAATCATTTTTTTTTTAAAAATAGGTTCAAAAATCTTAATTGAGATCATCTTTTTTTCCATCGCCATCATTCAACATATTCTACGGTACCTTCTTTTTATATGGTAAAAGTTAATGACCTGACGTACTTAGTTGAGTCAATGTCTGCCACCAACTCCATTGATGCCTATTGGCAACCACTTTCTTATGAGCTATATATAACAAAATTTCTCAGTAGCTCGGTCCATCCCTCTGGCTTGACTGGCTGGTGCTCATTTTGCATGTTTCTGTGGATTACACCCATCTCACCTACTTCACTTTGCAATTAGAGCAAGAAAGAAAAACATTGGTTCAAAGAAAATGATAGCTGTGTTCAAGACTTTAATTGCAAGTTTAATAGCAAAAGAACATTTACAAGCATATAGTATGAACCACGTGGCAAGAGGAAAACGAAAATGAAAAGAGAAAGAAAAAGAGAAGGAACCATAGTAGATGAAATCTAATCCAATTATTAATCTAGCTTGTTCTTCCATTTCTGAGCCAACTCGGTGAGTGATTTTGCCGAAGACCCGTCATCGCTCAATACCTTCGCAGCGGCGTCCTTTAGGTCTCTCATTCGGCTGCCAAGCCGCTTCCCTTCGTCTCCTTCTATTAGACCCTTCACAACATTTGCAATCTCAACTCGTCCAATTAGGCCATTTTCACCAACTTTTGGCCTCAATGCCACTTTTGTATCCTCAGTTAACATCACAGCATTCATCTTTTGCTCTGCATAGAGTGGCCAAGCGATTAAAGGAATGCCATTGCACACACTCTCCAGTGTTGAGTTCCAACCACAATGGGTTAGGAACCCACCAGTCGAGCCATGGCTAAGAATTTGGGCCTGTGGTGCCCAAGATGGCACCACTAAACCGTACCCTTTGGTCCTATCTAGGAACCCTTTCGGTAAGAAAGCAAAAGGGTCATCTTGGCTATGGACACTAACATATGTGGCAGTATTACTAGGACTTCTAACAACCCATAAGAATCTATATTCACTCATTTCCAACCCAAAGGCAAGCTCATTGAGCTGATCATTCGAGAGGGTCCCACCACTCCCAAAGGAGATGTACAGGACAGAGCCACGTGGTTGATCATCCAGCCACCTCAAACAATCCGACCCATCATCTACCCCACTACTTGAACCCATCTGGACAAGTGGTCCGATCGGGTAAATAGGCCGTTTACCGGGTTCTTCCTCTTGCAAAGCTTTTATGGCTCCACCTTCCAAGTCCATGAAGCTATTCACCATGATACCGTCTGCCAAACTGTACCGTTTTGCTTGGTGAAGAAGCCATTTGTATGCATCATTCTCTCTGTCTTGAACTAGGTCCAGCAGATCAGACCCATGAATGGGTATGCAACCCGGAATGTGAATCGGGTCGGGTAGGTCTCTATACTGGCAAGAAACAGCCTCATCAAGCTTTGGCAGATAAAGAAACAATGACAAAGCCATGGCTGTGGATGGGAAGAAGATATAGGGCGAGACATGGAATTCCTTGGCAACATCAAATGCATCAGTGCCGAAGAGATCAACAACCAAAGCAACCAAGCGAGAACTCGTAACCAAAGACTTAAAAGCCTCCCGGAGAGAAGGAAGGGACCGGGTCACCGTGAGGAAGATTGGGGTCTCAACCCGGACATCGTCGGGCAAGTCATCAAAGTTGACAGGAGGAAGAAGAAAGTGGCTTATGCCGGTGGGAATAAGCGCTTCCAGGAAGGCTTTCTGGGCATTTGGCAAAGGTCCATCGGTTGGGATGAGGAAGGTTACAGAAAAGTCGTGGTTGAGGACGAGTCGCTTGGCGAACTCGGCGAGTGGGATGAGGTGACCAATCCCTGGAGTGGGAAGAATGGCTATGTGGGGTGGTGCTTGTTCCATGGTAGCTACCTGAATATTTAGGCTTACTGGTTGTGTTGAAAGACGGTTGGAGCTAACGCCAAAGAGATATGTATTGCTTTATATATAGGTATTTTTAGGAGTTCCTGCAATGTTGCGTTGAGGCTTGAGAGCTTTTTTCTTGTTTTTGTTTTGTTTGACTATTGAAGGGTGTGCGTTTGTATATGAAATCATATGTGCATATATATATATATATACACAACTTATGGTGGCAGCTATGGAGTTGGACCGGTGACTTCTAGACAGGCAGGTCGGAGAGAATCCTAGCTAGGCATGCAAGAACCAAGAAATGTGATCTAAAATATTATGAAAAATAAAAATGTAAGGAGTTAATTATTATAATTAAAAATAAATATTTTAATTAAAATAAGATTTAGTATAAAGTGTAATGGTGCAAAGTACAATTAATTATAAATTTATAAATCCATGCCTATGTTTTCATCTATATCTGTACTTACTATTATAAACCAAACTCATTTGCTAAAGTTTCAAATTAAAAAAAGTGTAGTTTTTAAGTATAGGTTAAAAAATTTTTAAAAAATATATAAATTACTAATATTGTGCATCTCTTTATTTGACTCAAAGGGTAAAATAGTAAAATACTAATTTAAATTTTATAACCGTCCATTAATTACTTTCTATTTTTTCTCTCACACTTGTTCAAACTAACCACTCACGTAGTGGGGCACCCCTTCTAAAAATGGGGCAAACGCAATGTGTATACTTGTAACTCCCACTTATCTCAGTAACTGCATGCTCTAATTAAAGGGAGTTAGTTGTCTATCAAAAAATAATAAATAAATAAATGAAGTTAGTTGAGTTAGAATAAAATTACCATTATATCCCTTAATATTTATCTTTTTATGACAAGTTTTAATAGGCAAGCTTCACCAAATCTAAAGTGTTTATAATAGTATAGATATAACTGATGGTAGAAGCTTTTGTTAATATAAGTATGATCTGAATAGTGATATTTTCTTCATCTCCTATATCAATGAGTTACTTGTATAATAATTTGTAAACTTTTTTGTGCGAATATTATGAAATCTCGTGCTTTCAGATATTTTAAATTAACTCAGAAAATTATTAAAAGAGGATTCAGTATTTTAATTTTTTTAATTTTATCTTTAAGAATTTTTTTTTTTTTTTATTATTAATATTTTCTCAAATAGCTCCAAAATCACGAATTATTTCAATAATGGATTCCAAATTCACAATGACTGGGCTTAACCAAAACAAACCCAAGGTCAGCCCAAAATGGGCCATATCCAATGCTGTGGTCCAGTTGGGGCTTATTCTCGGGTCGTTTGGATACGGTAATTCGACAAGAAAGGCAGAGCAGATCGCAGGAGAGCACAGAAACGGACGCCATTGGAGAGAGAGAGAGAGAGAGAGAGAGAGAAGAAGATGATATACCGGAAATGGAGTCTGCTAACGGGTCCAGCTGCGATATTGGGATCAATCGTGGCCACTGTGGTCGTCGCCAATTACCTCTTCGTAAAAAACGTATGTTTTCTTTCTCACTGTGATACAAACCCTAGATTTCTCCGTTATTCACCTATAATTCGAGACCGAATAACTGTGAATATGATCCAATTAATATACGTCTTCTGAAGCATAGTTATCGGATCAAGAAAATCAGGGGTTTTGATTTTCAATTTTTGATAGTGTTTCTATACCCAGTAATATTGAAGAACTAGATTTGTATAACCAGGTAGGGTATGTAGTTTTAGGGTTTTCTTAATTTGGTTTCAAGAGGATGAAGTTAGGATTTTTTTTGGGGGCTAGCAATACCAGACTACTAGATGAAAATGGTGAACAAAGGGTGCTTCTCGGAGTTGATGAAATTGAATCAACTGGGTGTGCCATCACACCATCGTTGTTAACCTTCATGTTAGTTCCAAGTATAGTGCTACTACTGAAGATTGATTTGGGAGAATCTACATTTAAATTTGTGTAAACTAGGGATTTTACACTGGACCTTGCTCAAACAGGTTGATGCATGAGAAACAAATATAGAATTCCACCAATACGGGGTTGGTTCAGCGGTAAGGGCTCGTCCTCCTCCCTTAAGTACTTAGGTTTGAGTTTCCTCGTAGCCCCTTGTTGGGGTTATCCATACTCCACAGCCCAATGAGCACGTATTTGTGGCCTAATAAGCCCAGGCTGGTTCTCACTTAGGGGCTCTTGCTCCCTGCTTGCCTTGACGGGTTGGGGTGTAGCCTACTGCTCCCCTTTTTCATGACCAAAAAAAAAAATATATATATATATATATAGAATACCATATATAGAGTGATTCTTTTTTTTTTGTTTTGCTAACCATATATAGAGTGATTCTATATCTTTGTTTTTACCACAATTTCTTCTCCTTACAAATTTGTCTTGTCCACTACGTCTGGTTCTCTGAAACAATGATAGAAAGCTGAAAAGCGTGTTTAAATATAAGCCTAAAAAGCATACCTTTTCCCCATTCTTAGTGAGAATGAAAGAGCAGGAGCTTACGAAGCTATTTGAATTTCCATTGCTTTGCTACTTCTTTGGAAGTGGTGTTTTAGTCTTGCAGAAAGGAAAAACCTCCTCCCCTTCCCTTCCTTTCTCCTTCTTTGTTGATTGGCTGATCATATTGTGGGGTTGCTGATTTTCTTTAGGGCATTACGCCGAAGCTAACATTTTGTTCGCAAAATTTGAATTTGCAGGACCCATTCCTTAAACGGGAGCCAAGGAAGCAAGATAGAGATCCATCAACCAAGTAGGAAAACGTGACAGGACTACGTGACTTGAATCTGGGCTAAACTTGTTTCAGGTTTTGTGTTTTGTATGCCATTTGCAAACAAATGTTTTAAGTTGCTGCGTGGAACATAAATTGTGCAAAAAATGGAATAAGAAGCTATTTTACTTGATTTGGCAAATTCATTTGTGGATGAGGAGTATAGTACTTTTCATGGCGATGATTATTGATGTTAATTGCTGGTTTCTGATATTTCTTTTCTTTCATTCTTTCTTTCTTTCTCTATTGTGATTCTTATACATGGTTCTATTCATGGATTATTCGTTTATTTTCTACTTCATTTAATTCCTGTGGAAAATATGATCAAAATAGGTCAGCAAGTTGGCAACAGCAAAGATGTGTGACACACCCATTGAGATATGTCTACATAAAAGTTTTGGTTCAGGAACAATCTTTGCGATAAACTCTTAACTCAACCCAACAAGCGTTGACACAAACCAAGCTCTGATATAAATTTACTGAATCTGTCACTAGTAGACAATCAAGGGGTGAGGTTGTTGATCCACTTTTTCATGTTCACTAGTGCTTGTTTATCACTGCAGTGATAGGAAAGACAAGGAAGTTTATTGAGTGAATTCATCATCAGCACTCAGCAATTGGTCACATGCTTGGGAGTTGGGGACAGGGACAGGATGAGTTTTGTTATTTTCTTTGAATGCCCTCATGCTCAATCTCTGTGGTTATGATGGGACCCCAATTTGGGATGTGTTTTATTGCTAATTACTTGAAACAGGAGTTTGGATTTTGGTACGTATTTGATCCTCGAGAAAATGGACATAAGAACCATACAATCCACTAATGGACTCAACAAAATATGAATTCTATATACAAATAAAAATAAAAATAGTTGAAACATTATTCATATACCTAGTGAATTTGTTTTCGAGATTCCTGGTATGGGTGTGAAATGAAGAATGACAGTATATTTTTGCTGTATAGCCACTCCTCGTATGCTTCCTTCTTGCAAGCTTCAAGGGTTCAACCCATTGTAAAAGCAGTGCTGGGCTTGTGGCTTCACCTACAACATAACCTGTGCAAATTATGCCCTCGCGGTTATATTCCGGATGGCAAGAATCCTCTTTCTTTCAGATCATTAAAGATCACAAAAACCCACAATGTTGAAACCACGATAATCGAAGGCAAAGAAAAAGTTGGTTCTACTCGTCATAATTCTCAACCACTGAACAACATTTTCATTACCAAGTCATTCCAGGAATCTATGGGCCCGGGCAAGCACCAATGCAAACAATCATTCTGAACTTTTGCATTTTTATCCTCTGCAAATGGCTGGAACTTCCGGTACACTCCCGGGTGCCCATCAGGTCTCAACATGGAAACATGGGTTGTGTCCAATAATTTCAAATTCATCCCCTTTTCGGATCCTATGGCCGCTGCCTTCTCAAATTCTTCTAACTCAACATTACGCATTGTCGTGTCAACGGTGTTTAAATCGACGTCGCCTTCTTTAAACGGTGCAGTTCTATTGCAGTAACCCCCGCTAAACCACTCTCCGTTCTCAAAGTGATCCGGTGTGGTAGTTCTAAAGAATACAGATGCTTTGTGGTTTGAACTTATCACGAAGCTAAAAATCAATTGTAGAGCTTTGCGATAGGCATAATCAAATCCTAACTCTGTCAAATTCTTGCCCTGGCAGTTATGGCAGCCTTTGATCTTGTTGTTCTCGTAGTAGATCGCCGTTTTGAGAAACCATTTCCCACCAGCAATTATCACGTAATCAAAATCTTTGTATTGTTTGGTCCATAATGTATCGAGATTGTCAAGATGAAGTTGAATGTCAGCCGATGAAACTCCATTTATGTCTTCAAAAACAGCGGCTTTTATGAGGAAAGGGGTCCAAATTACTGAAAGAGTGAAGTTGTGAGAGGGAAAATGCCATCTCTTGGATCTGTACTCCTTGTCATGGTAGACCTCGACGGCTTGCTCAACCTGCCCGGAAAATTTAGTAAAATTCCATCAACTGCAACATCCATGCTACCAAAACTTTGCTGAACAACACAAAAGTATAGTGCTATGAATAAAATGAAAGAGACATGAGTTAGGATAATGCCAAGTTGCTATTAATCCAAAGAAGAAAGGGGTCTTCATCTGGGACCAAAAATTAATGTACCGGATTCTTGTTGGCTAACTGAAATCTCAGATTTCTTACAGGAAAATAACTTTGATGGATATCACTCTCGTGAGAGAAGACGAGGGACAGAAAATTGAAGAAAAATATACATAAAGATTGCAGCATTAGGGTAAACTTCTTTCAACTTTTACTTGTATGGATACCTGAATTGGCACCAAATTTCACCCATTTCATTCCTAATTCTTATGATCTGATGAGATTTAACCATCTCCTCAAACTGAAGACCTATTGATCAAGTGGGATGCGTGCAGCCCAGAGAGACTTGCAGTTCATGAGATTTGAGTCGGTAAATTTGGGATTCATGTATTTGCAAATGTGACGTGATCATTGGGACCTTCGGCTAGAGGAAACTAGCATTTGAGGTAATGAACAGAAGAACCCATAGAATAATTCTTCTCAAGGTAGAACTTGGTAGAACATGGGCTACAAATTTCATTTCCAGATGCAAATAGGATTGTCTCAATAAGTAAAAATTTCTGAAGAAGCTAGAGAACCCTTCACCAAATTATTCTGACAAAGAAATTGAACATAAAACAACAACAATATCTTTTAGGACATATAGGGTAAATCTAATTTACAAGATTGTTGTGTATGCAGTGGTTTCTACATTCTTGTTTTGGATGTTAAGGATTGGGATCATATTGATGATGGCAAGTGTTTAATGGGCATTAGCTGCTTACAAAGTTGTAAAAATCTATACTATAAAGCTAACTTATCATAAATGCAGACCAGGCAACAACGATGTGGATCATCAATAATCAAAATATTAGGAAAGACAAAGAACTTTAGTGGCTAATCCAAATTACTACATGGTATTGAATCTTTCAGAAATTTGGAATGTTACCTGTGACAGAATGCAAAGCAAAGACTGTACTTGATTACGCGAAATTGAATCACCAATGAAGGCCCATGATTTATGCCTCATCAAATCAAGAAACCTCTGTGGATTGAACCTGGGTAACTCACAGTCCCGCGGCTTCCACCTCCAGTAAAGATATTCTGAATCGGGGCGGCCATTTTTCATACAATTCTGATGACCTTCGATTTTAAGGCAGCTCTCATTAGTGTAAAACGGGCCAGAGGGATCTGGAACCCAATCTCCAGTAAATATATCGCATTCTGCTTCTGTGACTAGATTTTGCCAAACAAATGAATATCAGTTCAAATGAATTCACAGAGAGAGAGAGAGAGAGAGAGAGAGAGAGAGAGAGAGAGAGAGAGAGAGAGAGAGAGAGAGGGGGCATAATGCAATGCACTAAACAAAAATATCAGTGGGCATATTCATATCAAGCTTAAAACAGGACCAACCAAATAGAAAGAACCATTATCCATACTTGAATTTGTGAAAGACAGAGATTTGGACCCTTTGAGTAAACTAAAAAGTGATGCTGATCTTCAGTGCTAGAATTTGAAATATTCTTCAATACGCAACACTGAAACTACTGATGAATAGTGAGGTTCAAAGATCTATCTTCAATG